>OY856410.1:1025796834-1026094334 GCA_963693085.1 Alisma plantago-aquatica | reverse complement strand
TTGGGTTGTGATCGGGAATGACTTTGTGTCATCAGTTATGTAACCAATACTGAAGGAGTCTACTTTTAGTGTCACCCACTTGGGTGTCGCTTCAAAATCGATGACAAAAGTCTTACTTAACCGACGCTAAAGATGTTATCTGTACTAGTGTTCCAATTCTCACAATCTCACTCATGATCTAGGCTCAATAGCCCACAAACAAGATGGTCGTGTATAATTTATGCCTGAATAGATCAATCCCTCAGAGCCATGAGAAGAAGGCGACCCCATCCCAGAGGATGCGTGGCATATCTCCTGCCTCTGGATTAAGATCTAAAGATCCAGATAACCCACGTTTCATGTAATATTGCAAAAATTGTTAAAAATACATCTCTTGGAGAAATCATTCAAATAAATTTTCCATTTAATCAAAACAACAAGATCTATCACCTAAAAGTGGCTCCATACCTTAAATCACTATGAAATGTTATGATACCCCGGAAATACATGTGTTTGATCTTTTTGGCATATAAAATGACCTTTCATACTCAACTATGATGAATATTTCATGAAGATAGTTTCTTAACTTGAAGTCAGTAACTTTTGACACTCCATACAGAAAATCTAGACTGAATCTTTGGTATGTACTATTATGAGCTATGTGATACCTAAATGCCATGAATATGACTTAATTTTTTCATATATGCCTAATTTTATAATCTATATTAGATCTTATGTCTCCTTCTTTATGATTAAGGAAAAACTTATCTAAAGTCTCTAGCGTGTTTGGATTTTTGACCTTTATGTAATATAATATATAATAATATATCAGTCATAATGAATTTTCTTTCACATTAGTGATGATGAAAAAAATGTATAAAATAGGTAATACCTTACTTTGAAAACATCCAACAAACTTTATAATCACTTCATATGAAAAAAGCTTGCATATATTATAATTGTACTTCCTTAATCATAGGACATTTCATAACCTAATTATGATAAATTTGTCAATTTTAAATCATTCAACTTTACTATATAATTAAGTGATGTATATGCACAATAATCTTAAAACTAGATAAGACCTCAGGAAAACATGAAAGTGAATCAAACTTTATGAAGAAATCCAAATTGGTATATTATTATCAAGACATTTAATGATCAGTTTGAACCTAGGCATCACCAAAACCCTAACATAGACCTTATAAGTAAGAATAAAGTTGAACCTTGTACTAAATATGGTTAATTTTATTAATAAAGTGATGTCCATGACTATATGATAAAAGACAAGTTAGGATATTGTTGAACTCATCTACGTTGGTTTTTATGAATTTTAAGACTATGGTGTTCTTAGTTGAATCGATGATAGGTATATATGTTATTTTATTTGTAAATATTGACACATAGTATTATTTTATAGTACTCAATGGTTTTGTCATTTGGAAAGATAATATAGATCACCATTATACATCACTTTCAACAAGGCTAGCTCTTGGATTATAGCCTTGCGGTCCCTCACATTGAAACATGGCTAGCTCTTGGCTTTTATCCTTGTGGTTCCTTAAGGCCAATTCCTATGTAAAGTTGGTCATATGCCTAATTATGATGATTTCTTATAATTTTGGAGAAAAATAATTAAATTGATTGTTTTTATTTTGATAAATAATTGTTTATTGTTTCTCTTCTTTTTTATTCTACAAATTAATCAAGTAATGAAAACATCAAATATATGTCTCTTTCTGCCTATGTATGAATGCCTTGTGTGTTGATCCACTTGTTTCTCATATGTTTTAGGTTTAGAGATGTACGGGAATAAATATGGCATGTAAGTAAGTCTATACATCATACCTTTACTTATGAGATCCTAGTTAATATACATGTTTGTATATGTATAATTCTATTTTCATTTTGTAATTGTGGTTTGTAATAACTGATGTTGTAGTAATATACATGTTGATGTTGAGAATGTCATTGATGTATGCATCCAGTATTTTTTTCATGTAAAATATTCACAATTTCTTTCATATCACGTTTTATTATACATTTGGTTGGTGTCTTGGGAGTTTATTCTCCCATTCCAATGAGATTTTAGGAAAGCGGAGTCCAGTTTCATCACAGAAATATAGCCTCAAGATCAATAAATTGTTGAGAAAAGGCACCATGAGAACTGGTAGCTTGGATAGGGTTTGGTTCGACTTGATAAATACAACTTGACATTGATCACTCAACTATTTGTCAAAATTCCTATGCAGCAATCAGAATATATGTTTGCAAACTAGTATTAGCATCACGATGAATCATAGTGATGTGTTGTATTCTTCCAAGTATCTATCTAATTTGATTGTTTGTATGGGGAGATAGCACCTTTATGATCACTTCAGCATCCTCTTTATTGACATCTATACCTTGTTGGCTAAAGATGTATCCCTGTACAATATCAGAAGTAATGCTAAACATCCATTTTTTAAGATTCAGCTAGAGATAAAAATGTCATAGTTTTTGGAAACACTTTTTCAAGAAAGTTACATTATCTTATTCTTTCTTTGACTTATGACATGGTGATAAATTTAACTACATACACATTGATTGTGCATTATATAATGGAAGAGAGATGGCATGGCATCTGATAGGTCATACCTTCATTCTTGAGTCTAAATGGAATAATGTCAATGCAAAAAGCACCCCATTGTGTGATGAAGGATTTTTTCTCGATGTCCAATGATATGCATTATGATTTGGTTGTATCCAAAGAATCCATTCATGAAGTGGAAGAGTTCATGTCAAGATGTGATGTCAGCCAAAAATTTGACATGTATAAGTTGAAAATTGTCTTTTGAACTAGCTTGTTTGAGATCCATGTAATCCATGAACATGAAATTGTCTTTTAAACTAGCAATTTTTAGATCCATGTAGTCCATACACATGATGAAACAACCTTCTTTCCTGGGTACTAGAACACCATTGCAATCCATGTCGGATATGGCATAGGGAATATGAAGTGTGTGTTGTACTCCTTTTGAACTACTTTGTGAATCTTTAATACCCATGTCAGTATGCAACGTCCATTTATTTTTTATTGTTTGTAATCCTAGAATGGTCAGGAGTCGTTGTACAACAATTGACTAGTTGAGCACTAACATGTTTTCCTATCTCTAGGAGAAAATTGTTATATTATTAGTGAAGTTGAGACTAATGGTAGAAAAGATACATCACTTTTCAAAGAATGATGGAGTGATCCCATAACAATGTTGACAATCTTCATTTTGTATGCAATCTAACATTTGATAATCATGTATTGCTAAAAGATTATGCATTCATTAGGTTCACCAATAAGAAATGTTTCTCTATTTTCAAACATTGTTGTCAAACAGTGTGCATGAGACCAAAGATGTTCAAATTTAGCTTTTTTTCTTTGAGTTGAATCTTATGCAATGACCTGTGCTATTGTTTATGATCATGCTAAATAGGATCAAACAATACAACTATTGGTATGTAACTAATTATCTATGTTGGTCATAAGTGAAATTTATGTCTGATCCACATATAGTAATGATCCCTATATATCATATATCTTTTCTAGAGAAGATGATAATATCACCATTTCCAAATTTAAGGAAATGATGGAGGGAGGAAGGAAACACTTTGTTCTATGGTCTTCACGTGCGTCCTAATACCAAGTTCAACATCCATTGATATTTGTGATGATGAATGTTTATGTGCCAAAGCTTCAATCCCACTTTTACTTGTATCTTGGACTCCACAAGGCTTCTTATGAAGAGTTTTCAAAGGTGGTAGTATTTGTATTTGCTTCATAGATATCACATACCTTGATGTTGAGTGTGGAAATTGTTGTTAAATAATAAAACATTCAAACCAATTCCACTACTGATGAAGATGAAAGGAACTTTGATGTCACCATGTTTGATGTTGTGTAGAATGCAATATTTGAATAAAGACACACTAGGATCTTGACTTATAAGCAATTAATGATCTTAAATTTGGTGACCAGTAGAATTGTCTTTACCAACTTCTCAGACTAGATATCATTGGTATGAAAGTGTTGACCTAACAATTATATATTGTCCTTCAATTTATTTTGACTTCACCATTCCACTAATATGAATCTAACATTTCAATTGATATCATTTGAGCTCCACATGTATATGTAAAATGATCAAGTTTGCAACCCTTATTTGGTGAATTTCATAACATACAAGTCAACGTCCAAATAATTGAATAGTAGATTTGTAATATACTGAATTCTAAGTAATAATTCATTATTATTATGTCCTAAGAGAGAAATGGTTTTATTCCAATGAGCCAACCGAACTAGGTGGGCATTCCCTCCCTTTCACTAAAGCTTGTTCTAAACAAACAAAGAGTTCCCATTCCCCAAACCATGTTATCTGGTCCAATCTTGTGTTGTATTATGTAAAAGTATGTATTTGCTTGAATATGATCAACAAAAACTGACCAACTTAATTTTTATTTTAATATTTAACTTATATTTGGAGAAATAATGATTATGTTTAGAGTGACTTTTGTACTCTAGTGCAATAAACTATCTTTGTTATCCTAAACCCCTAATATAACAATTTATTGAGGTGATATAATGTATAAAATTCTCTCTTTTCAATTTCCATAGTCAAAACATATATGGATAATGAATAATATAAGAAATGACACTTAACTATTACAAAAATAATTAACCAAAAAAATAATTCACCAAAAAAAACTTTGTCAAAAATATGACACTTAGTTTTCCTAAGTCATTACAATTTATTGAAAATAGTAAATATAATAACTACATCATATATTATAATTATGGATGTTATATTTGAGAGTGTTTGAACCTTTATACTCCTTTAGAGACACAAAAGCCTAGAAATGTCTTAGACAAATTATTGGTCTACACTTATTCAAAAAATAGATTTAATAATTTTTTTAATTATTCTTATAATACTAATCTATAATCATCTAAATTTTTTTTTATGAATCCAGTGTGCCGCTTCATTAACTCAAACAAAGTGGATATATACAATGCCTATAACGAAATAAAGGCAAAAAACCAGAATAAAACTAAAAGAGACATATCAAAGAAAAAACCAGAGAGACCTATCTATACAAGTTATGGAGAATTTTGGTATCTATCCAAACAGTATTCCCAATATCTTCAGGACTTTTCTTTGAACTACCAAAAATGTGTGTGTTCCTTTCTATCCATAATTTCTATAAAGTCAGACCTGCAGCAGTCCTCTTTTCATTCTTCAGACTGAGAATCTCATGCAACCACCAAGGTTCAACACCATACTCTTTTTTGAACAATTTCCAAGCCTCGTGACTGAAAAGATAGCTGAAGAGAATATGACTCAAATCCTCTCCCTCCAGTTGACATAACTCACACATAGCAGCAAGGGAATAGTCGATTCTCTTAAGATACTCACATGTTGGAATCTTGTTCAGAAAGCATCACTAAAGAAAACAGGAGCACCCTTTGGGAAACTTACTCTTCCAAAGCCAGTTTGACCAGTTTGTCTTAGGTCTCTTCCTTATTACTAGATCCCAACCATATCTCAAATTGAAGCAGTTCCTGCCTTTGAACAACAACCGATCTTCTTCCTCATTAAATGGAGCCATGTCATAAAGTAAGGCATGGATAGCACTCCCACCCCTAATGTCTAGGATACTCCAATTACTATCCAGAACACAGGGAGATATTTTGCAATTAGGGCCTTTACCCATCCTGAGCATCAACTGTGTATCACACAGATCCATCAAAGTGTTCTTCTTAGGTAGCTACGGATCCCTCCAAAACTAAAATATCTTACCATTGCCAATACAGAAATCAATATGACTTTTTAGAAGGTTCCTCAGACCAAGAAGTCTTTTCCATAACCAAGGAGAGTTAGTTTTACACCCAACTGACCAAATGGATTCTTTCTTAATGTAACGTTCATGCAACCACTTTACCCACATAGACTCTTTATAATTAGCAACATCCCACATGTTCTTAAGAAGTCTATCCTTAGACCAATCTTCCACTAGTCGAACTCCTAGACCACCTTCAATTTTTGGTTTACAGATCATCTCCCATGAGACTGTATGTAGATGCCTCTGATTAATGGAATTGTTCCAGATAAAGTCCCTCATTAGCTTCTCAATATCAAGGATTACTGCCTTGGGAAGAGGGAAGGTCGAAGACCAAAAAACATGATAAGTAGTGAACGTAGAGATCAGAAGCTCATCCCGACATGCATAGGATAAAAGTTTACCCTTCCATGAGTCTAGTTTCCTCTTGACCTTGTCTATTATGGGAGAACACATGGTCTTTGTATGTTACGACCCGTGTCGAGCTTATCCCGTAAGTACGCTGTTAAGCATGTGTTTAGCTGATGTGTTGAGTTATAAGCTTGTTTTTGTTAAAAATATTTAAAATGGATATGATATGTGCTTAGCGTGTTTTCTAGCTTCTAAAGCGTGTAGGATCTTACGCTTGAAGCGTTGCCAGAGAAACCGTTCGAATCTGACTTTCGAGTCAAAAGTTGCATGTTTTTGGGCTTATAGGGACCCGTTTGTAGTTTTTGAACTTTGCATTTAGGCCCCTAAGTTTCTTCCTTATCCTTTCTCTCTTTACCTTTCTCGTTTCATTTCACAGAAATGAGAGAACGCTCCTGCGTTCTGCTCCTTGCGTGAGAGAGAGAGAGAGGGAGCTGAGAAGGGAGAAGCACTGGAGCTTCATTTTGCTCCGATCAGCTGTTGCAGATCGTTCTTTCCCTCAGTAGATCTTCATCTTCATCGATTCGGACCGGATTTGCAGCTGGAGCTGCATTTGCAAGAAAAACGACCAAGAGATTGGGGTGCACGGAGCAGCCCTAGCTAGTTTCTTTGTTCCTTTCAGGTGTGGTTTAGTTGTATGTGTCGTTTGTGATCGTTTGGTGGTGTTTGTTCGAAGTTTGCCCGTCGATTCGAGAGAAATCGACTTTTGCAGGCCGTTTTTGGTGTTCTGCCTGTGCGCGGTTCGGCCGAGTTCATATTTAGGGCTTTTGTACAGCGTTTTCTGATCGGCCGAGTTTTGATCTTGGTCGGCCGAGTTTCTCAATTAAGATAAGCGAACAGCGTTTTTGTCGGCCGAGTTTAGGTCCTGATCGGCCGAGTTTCTTTGTAGGTTTTTCAAGCGGTGAGTTGGTCGGCCGAGATTGGTCGGCCGAGTTTCAGAATCTGGGAGGCGTTCGGCCGAGTTCCAAGGTGGTCGGCCGAGTTCCAAGTTGTGAGTGGCAGTTCATTTAGAAATCATTATTTAACTCATTTTAAATGCTTATTTGCTTCAGTATCAATTGATATGACCTTTAAACAGTGTAGCATGTACATTTTAGTGTGATAAGTTCATTGGAACTTGAAATGTGTGATGTAAATGGTGAAAAGAGGAAATCCTATGTCTTACAGTTGTTATGTGATATTCCTGTTTAAATGTTTATTTGTTTAATCAAGTATATACCTAGATGCCCTAACACCGTAGAACCCCTTAGACGGGTCTGCAACTTTGGGGTGAAACTCGTGTTGCAACATCATTTGTGCTTGTGTCGCGGACAAACGAGGAAAGAGAAAGGCAGTGTCTAACAACAATCGTGCTTGTGTCACGATGGCACTGTGATAACAACAGAATACACGGTTATCTAACACCATTCGTGCTTGTGTCGCGAAGGTAACCCTGTGACTCTCCGCCAGTGTACTCAGGTTTAGGAGGAGTCGAGAGCACACGTGGTTGTGCAGCACACGTGGTTGTGCGATGAGGCCGAGGAGCCTGTGTCCTGTGCAGACCAGGACGAGTAGTCAGACTTAGCACTTCCCGGGTGTGTCGCTAAATCTTGTACGGTGGGATCGTAGCATGAATTTGTTACGGATCTTTATATGCAGAGTACACTGCATATATTTAGGGCATAATAATAAAATGGATAAATAATCAAATAGGTTCACAGTAAATTTACATAACTGTTTGTTTACCTGAAATACCTGTTAATGCTTAGAAGTGTGGTTATTGTCTGTATAGTTGCTATGTCAATAGAACTGCTCTGCTTGAACTATATACCTGTTTGTTTTCAGTTAATAAACCTGACGAGTTGTTTAGTGATAGCTAAGTGAAATGCTATTCACTGAGCGAGTAGACTCATCCCTCTACTCAAACATTTTCAGGTCAGCACCAGCATCAGGAGTCAGAAGGATCGTATCATCCTAACGCTTAGTTGATAGAAGGTTTGTAGTTAGTCTAGTTAGAGGTCTCTTAGTCCATTCCCCTCGATCCTCGGGACAAGGTGTGCGAGAGAGAGTGAATGTGTACACAGATGTAAATTAATGTTATGCTTTCTTTATGTTAATCAATGTAATATGTTGTAGACTCTGTTTATCTTGCTAGTCAGTTTAATGAAGATGCTTCCGCAGTTTGTTTAGTTTCTTTTGACAGCATAAATCAGATTTTCCTATTAATATCTTTAAAAGTTTAAAAAGAGAAAAGTGATTAGCTTGTGTGTAAATCCCACCTGTCGTGCCTTAATCTCGTGGTTTGCGGTTAATGTGAGATTGGGGCGCGACAATTCTTGGTATCAGAGCGTAGGTTGAGTATATGAATACTCTAAGTCAAGGTCAGGGGACGATATGAGACCAATAGGATTAAGGTTTAGGTGTCTTTCTTCTATCTGTAGTTTTCTAACAGGAAATGTTCTGTTATATCATTGCAGATGGCAGGAAGAGGCTTTGATCGTGATGATCAGGCTGAGAGCCATGTTGGCCCCGATCCTTTGTACTTGGGTCCAGGTGGTGGTGACCACGTGGATGAAGCATCTCGTATGTATAGAATGTTTCTGGAGACCAGGGAGAAGTACAAGGCTGATAGGCGAACTTCTACTTCTACCAGCAGTAAAGATCTGATGCGATCTTATGAGCTTGTGAAGAAGCTTGGTGGCACGGAGTTTAGTGGCACTACAGATCCAGCAGAGGCTGATGAATGGTTTAGACAGATAGAGAAGGTCTTTCGCCTGATGGAGCTTTCAGAAGATAAGAAGATCAATCATGCGGTCTACCTTTTGACAGGCGATGCAGAGTTGTGGTGGCGTGGTGTGGAAGAAAAGAGGAGAGGTACAGAGCTTTCCTGGCAGGATTTCTCTGAGGAGTTTCATCTCAAATTCTATCCACCCACTTTTCTTAATGAGAAAATCAGGCAGTTACAGAATATCAAGCAAGGGAACATGACAGTTACAGAGTATGAAGCGCTTTTCACACGGTTAGCAAATTTCTGTCCGCAGCTTGTTCCCGACAACATAGAGAGATGTAGAAGGTTTCAGGAAGGACTAAGGCCAGAGATTCAGCATACAGTTTCTGCTACTAGCAGGAGGAACAGAGAGAACTTTGGTGAGTTTGTCGAGGCTGCTAGACAGGTTGAAGAATCTGTGAATGCTGATAGGGTGCCCGGGTCTAAGAAGAGATCTGCAGAGTTCAGTGGAGGACAGTCCAGTGGTGGATACAGAGGTGGAGTTAGAGGTTTCTTTTCTAAGCTTGGGTGTGGCTTTGGTTGTTTTGGCAGGCAGAGATCTGAGAATGTCACTACTTCTAGAGGTAGAGGAGGATACAACCCAGGAAGATGGAGCAGTGCTGATAGTGGACAGTCTTCTGGGTCGTCAATGTCAGTGACAGGTCCCCAGAGACAAGAGTTACCGCCATGTGACAAATGTGGAAGGCCACATGCTGGACCGTGATGGAGTTCTGGTTGTTATGCCTGTGGACAGATAGGACATGTCAAAAGGGAATGTCCTCAGCTTCGACAAGCAGCATCGCAAGCTTTCCAGCCTCAATACCATGATGTTCCGAGTTCCTCTGTGGCTTCTGGTTCTAGAGGTGGTAGAGTGTCTAGTGGCAGGAGTGGTCAGAGAGGACAGCGTGGCAGAGGGAGAGCTTCAGCACGTTTCTTTTCTTTGACACCTCAGGAAGGTATAATTTCTTCACAAGTTGTTACAGGAGAGATGTTTTTGTTTAATAGTATACCAGTTTCAGTTTTGATAGATCCGGGAGCTACTCATTCTTTCATACGACGTTCTTTAGTTGATGAACTTAATCTGTTAACTCAAGAGTTGGTAGATGAGTTAGTGTTGAGGGTTCCACTAGGTGGACCAACAGTTTTATCCGAGTTCTGTCCCAGATGCTTGTTATCTTTTGGAGGTTTTACCTTTGCTGCTAATCTCATACCCCTGGATGTAAATACCTTTCAAGTCATCTTGGGTATGGATTGTCTTGAGACATATCGAGTGCAACTCGATTGTTGGAAAAAGGAAGCTACCTTTCAACTAGGAGAATTTTCTTGTGTCTTTATTGGAGACAGGAAGGTCCTGCCTACGTGCATAATATCAGCTGCTGTAGCTGATAAGATGTTACAGAAAGGATGTGAAGCGTTCCTTGCCCATGTGGTTGACACCAGAGCAGAAAAGAGCACTGCCAGTGTTTATGATGTGCCTATGGTTCGTGAGTTCTCTGACATTTTTCCAGAGGAGTTACCAGGCTTACCTCCTGTCAGAGACATTGATTTTGAAATTCAGGTATATCCAGGTAGTCATCCAGTAGCACTGCCAGCCTACAGAATGGCACCTGCTGAGTTGAAGGAACTCAAGGTGCAGTTACAGGAGTTGCTAGATAAGGGTTTCGTTAGACCCAGTTCTTCACCGTGGGGTGCTCCAGTCCTATTTGTTAAGAAAAAGGATGGTACCATGCGTCTCTGTATAGATTACAGGCAACTGAACAAGATCACTATTAAAAACAAGTATCCATTGCCAAGAATAGATGATCTGTTTGATCAGTTGCGTGGAGCGACGATCTTCTCTAAAATAGATTTGAGATCTGGGTATCATCATCTTAGGATAAAGGCTTCTAATATTCCCAAAACAGCTTTCAGAACCAGGTATGGGCATTATGAGTTTTTGGTCATGTCGTTTGGACTGACCAATGCCCCAGCAGCCTTTATGGATATGATGAACCGGATTTTCAAACCGTTCCTAGATCAGTTTATTGTAGTCTTTATAGATGATATTCTAATCTATTCCAGAGATGATGAACATCATGAGCAACACTTGAGAGTAGTGTTGCAGTTGTTGAGACAACACCAGTTGTTTGCTAAATTTAGCAAGTGCGAATTCTGGTTGGCTGAGGTAGCATTTCTTGGACATGTTATCTCGAGGGATGGAGTTAGCGTGGATCCTAAGATAGTTGAATCTGTACTTCAGTGGGAACAACCTACGACTCCTACTGAGATCAGAAGTTTCTTGGGATTAGGAGGTTATTACAGAAGGTTCATAAAGAACTTCAGTAAGTTAGCATCACCTTTAACATGCTTGATGAGGTAGAATGCACCGTTTGTTTGGTCTGATAACTGTGAGAAGAGTTTTCAGATTTTGAAAAGGAAGTTGACTTCAGCACCAGTGTTGGTTTTACCTGAAGCAGAAAAAGGATATACAGTGTTCTGTGATGCTTCCAGGAGAGGTGTGGGCTGTGTACTGATGCAAGAAGGCAAAGTTGTTGCTTACGCATCTAGACAGCTTAAGAAGAATGAAGAGAATTACCCGGTCCATGATCTGGAATTAGCTGCTATAGTTCATGCTCTTAAGACATGGCGTCACTACTTGTATGGTGAGACATGTCAGGTGTTTACAGACCATAAGAGCTTGAAATATATCTTCACTCAGAAAGATTTGAATTTGAGACAGTGCAGATGGCTTGAGCTGATCAAGGATTATGATGTGACGATCGATTACCATCCTGGTAAGGTGAATGTTGTAGCTGATGCTTTGAGTAGAAAGTCAAGTTCAACAGCTAATGCATTTTCTATGGCATGTTTCAAGAGAGACTTTCTTATAGATATGCGAAGGTTGAACTTGGACTTGGAGGTGACAGGACAGAGTGGGTTGATTGCTCAGATGCATGTCAGACCTACTTTTTATAATCAGATTAAGGAATTACAGCAGAGTGATGATGAGTTGTGGCAAATCATGCAGGATATGTCTGAGGGTAAGAGGACAGAGTTCAGGTTTTCTGATGAAGGCATGTTGTATCTTCATGATAGGTTGTGTGTACCTGGAAACAATGAGTTGAAAGAGCAGATTCTTGAGGAAGCGCATACCTCTATGTATGCTATGCATCCAGGTAACACAAAGATGTACATGAACCTCAAAGAGCTGTACTGGTGGTCTGGTATGAAGAAGGATGTGGCTGAATATGTGACTAGGTGCGGGGTGTGTCAGCAGGTTAAGGCTGAGCATCACAAACCTGCTGGTACCTTGCAGTCGCTTCCTATACCTGAATGGAAATGGGAACACATCACGATGGACTTTGTAGTAGGATTACCCAGGACGCCTAAGGGTTCGGACTCGATATGGGTGATTGTGGATAGACTAACTAAGTCTGCTCACTTTCTTCCAGTCAAGTCAACCTTTGACGTTTCTAAACTGGCTAAAGTTTATGTGGATGAGGTAATCAGGTTGCATGGGATTCCAGTGTCCATTATTTCTGACAGAGATCCAAAGTTTACATCTAGATTCTGGAATCAGTTACATCGTGCATTGGGCACAAGGCTGAAGTTCAGTACAGCGTTTCACCCACAGACAGATGGTCAATCTGAGAGGACCATTCAGACCCTTGAAGACATGCTGAGAGCATGCGTGCTACAGTTTAGAGGCAACTGGGAAGAACACTTAAGCCTAATGGAGTTTGCATATAATAACAGTTACCATTCTAGTCTTGGAATGGCTCCATATGAAGCTCTTTATGGCAGGAAGTGTAGATCACCAGTTTGTTGGTACGAGGTGGGTGAGAAGGAAATTCTTGGACCTGAGTTAGTTGATGTAACTACAGAAAAGATATCTGTGATCAGGGATCAGTTGAAAGCTGATCAGGATAGACAGAAAAGTTATGCAGAGAGACGACGTCGACCTCTTGAGTTTGAGGTTGGTGATGAGGTTTACTTGAAGGTTTCACCGTGGAAGGGAGTTCTGAGGTTTGGCAAGAGGGGTAAGTTGACCCCTAGATATATGGGTCCATATCCTATTGTTGAGAGGATAGGACTTGTAGCTTACAGGTTGGATTTGCCGTCTGAGTTGGCAAATCTTCATGATGTCTTCCACGTGTCTATGCTGAAAAAGTGTCATCCCGGTACAGATAAGATTGTAGATCCAGAACCGGCACAGCTTAGAACAGATGTGTCCTATGTAGAAGGACCAGTACAGATAGTTGATCACCGGATCAAAAAGCTTAAGAACAGGGAGATACCTTTAGTGAAGGTTTTGTGGAGAAACCATAATCTTGAGGAAGCTACGTGGGAGCTAGAGTCTAAGATGCGTAGCAAGTTTCCTTTTCTCTTCTAGGAATTTCGGGATGAAATTCTTATAAGGGAGGGAGATTGTTACGACCCGTGTCGAGCTTATCCCGTAAGTACGCTGTTAAGCATGTGTTTAGCTGATGTGTTGAGTTATAAGCTTGTTTTTGTTAAAAATATTTAAAATGGATATGATATGTGCTTAGCGTGTTTTCTAGCTTCTAAAGCGTGTAGGATCTTACGCTTGAAGCATTGCCAGAGAAACCGTTCGAATCTGACTTTCGAGTCAAAAGTTGCATGTTTTTGGGCTTATAGGGACCCGTTTGTAGTTTTTGAACTTTGCATTTAGGCCCCTAAGTTTCTTCCTTATCCTTTCTCTCTTTACCTTTCTCGTTTCATTTCACAGAAATGAGAGAACGCTCCTACGTTCTGCTCCTTGCGTGAGAGAGAGAGAGGGAGCTGAGAAGGGAGAAGCACTGGAGCTTCGTTTTGCTCCGATCAGCTGTTGCAGATCGTTCTTTCCCTCAGTAGATCTTCATCTTCATCGATTCGGATCGGATTTGCAGCTGGAGCTGCGTTTGCAAGAAAAACGACCAAGAGATTGGGGTGCACGGAGCAGCCCTAGCTAGTTTCTTTGTTCCTTTCAGGTGTGGTTTAGTTGTATGCGTCGTTTGTGATCGTTTGGTGGTGTTTGTTCGAAGTTTGCCCGTCGATTCGAGAGAAATCGACTTTTGCAGGCCGTTTTTGGTGTTCTGCCTGTGCGCGGTTCGACCGAGTTTCTATTCGGTCGGCCGAGTTCATATTTAGGGCTTTTGTACAGCGTTTTCTGATCGGCTGAGTTTTGATCTTGGTCGGCCGAGTTTCTCAATTAAGATAAGCGAACAGCGTTTTTGTCGGCCGAGTTTAGGTCCTGATCGGCTGAGTTTCTTTGTACGTTTTTCAAGCGGTGAGTTGGTCGGCCGAGATTGGTCGGCCGAGTTTCAGAATCTGGGAGGCGTTCGGCCGAGTTCCAAGGTGGTGGGCCGAGTTCCAAGTTGTGAGTGGCAGTTCATTTAGAAATCATTATTTAACTCATTTTAAATGCTTATTTGCTTCAGTATCAATTGATATGACCTTTAAACAGTGTAGCATGTACATTTTAGTGTGATAAGTTCATTGGAACTTGAAATGTGTGATGTAAATGGTGAAAAGAGGAAATCCTATGTCTTACAGTTGTTATGTGATATTCCTGTTTAAATGTTTATTTGTTTAATCAAGTATAGACCTAGATGCCCTAACACCGTAGAACCCCTTAGACGGGTCTGCAACTTTGGGGTGAAACTCGTGTTGCAACATCATCCGTGCTTGTGTCGTGGACAAACGAGGAAAGAGAAAGGCAGTGTCTAACAACAATCGTGCTTGTGTCACGATGGCACTGCGATAACAACATAATACACGGTTATCTAACACCATTCGTGCTTGTGTCGCGAAGGTAACCCTGTGACTCTCCGCCGGTGTACTCAGGTTTTAGGAGGAGTCGAGAGCACATGTGGTTGTGCAGCACACGTGGTTGTGCGATGAGGCCGAGGAGCCTGTGTCCTGTGCAGACCAGGACGAGTAGTCAGACTTAGCACTTCCCGGGTGTGTCGCTAAGTCTTGTACGGTGGGATCGTAGCATGAATTTGTTACAGATCTTTATATGCAGAGTACACTGCATATATTTAGGGCATAATAATAAAATGGATAAATAATCAAATAGGTTCACAGTAAATTTACATAATTGTTTGTTTACATGAAATACCTGTTAATGCTTAGAAGTGTGGTTATTGTCTGTATAGTTGCTATGTCAATAGAACTGCTCTGCTTGAACTATATACATGTTTGTTTTCAGTTAATAAACCTGACGAGTTATTTAGTGATAGTAAGTGAAATGCTATTCACTGAGCGAGTAGACTCATCCCTCTACTCAAACATTTTCAGGTCAGCACCAGCATCAGGAGTCAGAAGGATCGTATCATCCTAACGCTTAGTTGATAGAAGGTTTGTAGTTAGTCTAGTTAGAGGTCTCTTAGTCCATTCCCCTCGATCCTCGGGACAAGGTGTGTGAGAGAGAGTGAATGTGTACACAGATGTAAATTAATGTTATGCTTTCTTTATGTTAATCAATGTAAAATGCTGTAGACTCTGTTTATCTTGCTAGTCAGTTTAATGAAGATGCTTCCGCAGTTTGTTTAGTTTCTTTTGACAGCATAAATCAGATTTTCCTATTAATATCTTTAAACGTTTAAAAATAGAAAAGTGGTTAGCTTGTGTGTAAATCCCACCTGTCGTGCCTTAATCTCGTGGTTTGCGGTTAATGTGAGATTGGGGCGCGACATTGTAAGTCACTCAGTGAAGAGGGGGAGACCAAGATAGTTAGTTGGAAAAGATACCCTCTCAATACCAAGGATCCCAGCAATGACTCTTTCAGTGTTTTCAGCTCCTTTACTTAAAAACAACTGACTTTTGGCACTATTAATATTCAAACCCAAAATAGAACAAAAGGTCTTCAAGACAGTAGCAACATGTTGGGCATTAGAAACGTTAGCTCTGACAAACAATAGTAGATCATCTGCAAAGATGATATGTGAAATGCTTAACTTCTCAGAAGCCCTCATGGGAATAACCAAACCTTTCTTAACAAAAGATTCCATAATAGAAGAGAAGCCTTGCATGGCAATGATGAAAAGATAGGGGGATAAGGGATCACCTTGTCACACCCCATTTGTTGCTTCGAAGCAGATAGAAGGAGACCCATTAATCAATACTTGAAAAGAAACCATATTGAAACACACCTGTATCCAGGCAAACCAACAAGGAGGAAATCTCATCCTCTCTATGAGAAACAAAACATAGTCTCTCCTTACTGTATCATACACTTTAGATAGATCTTCTTTGACACACATAGTGGGAGAACCATGTGTTACAGAAAAAGAGCTCAACAACTCATTTTCCTAGAGAATCACATCACCAATAACTCTACCTTTAATAAAATCTATCTGATTCTTATCATAGGGAAAACATCCCGCAATCTGTTAGCAAGTATCTTAGTGATTATCTTGAACATCACATTACAGAGAGAAATGGGGCAAAATCCTTCAAATTTTTACCTCCATGCATCTTAGGAATAAGAGTTATAAATGTTTTGTTACACTCTCTCAGTAACTTCCCTGATTCAAAGAAATTGAGGACATCTTTAGTAATGTCCTGACCAATGATAGGCCAACAAGTCTTATAAAACATTCCATTAAATCCGTCAGGCCCAGGGGCCTTATCCACATTCATATTTTTAACTACCAATTCCACCTCTTCCTTAGTCACCCATTGTCTCAATTTTAGAACTTGAGTATCTAACATTTTTAACTACCAATTCCACCTCTTCCTTAGTCACCCATTGTCTCAATTTTAGAACTTGAGTATCTGACAACATAGGTAGAGCCTAAGACTCACACCAAGAAACATAGTTAGATGGAGATGAATTAAACACCAATTTATAGTAACTCACAAGTTGCTCAGAAATGGCATCTAAATCATTAATTACTCTATCATCTTCATGTAAAATATAAATACCATTATAGATTCTTCTTTTCTTGAGGGAGGCATAGAAGAAAGATGAATTCCGATCTCCTTCTTTCAACCATATAGCTCTCGATTTTTGTCTAAGAAACACTTCCTCTTCTAACATAGCTTTACTCACAGCCTTCCTCAACTCAACTAGAGAGCACTACAGATCTGAGTCTTCCAGATGTGTATCAGCCTTTCTTTGCGGATCTAGAAATTCAGCTTCTAATTCCTTTGCCTTCGATGAAAAATTACACATGCATTCCTTGTTCCGTTTGAGTAATGCTTCTTTCACAGCAAACAACATCCTATAGATTTTGAACATAGGAGCCCATGTAGGAGAAGCACCAAACCACGCTTCCTTCACAACATCAAGGAATCCCGATTGAGTGACCCAGGAGTTAATGAAATGAAATGGCATATTCTTCCTCTTAGCAGACTGAAGATGAATAACTAAGACATGATGGTTGCTGATAAGATTGGATACAATCTCTCCACACATAGAACGAAAAAGACTCAAAAAACAAAGGTTACAGAAGGCTCTGTCTATCTTAGAGAAAGTACTCAACCAATTCTTGTTGTGACTGTCCCATGTAAAGAAAGAACCTTTGGTGGAAATTTCAATAAGACCAGTGATATCGAGGGAAGCATTGAAATCAACCATACTCTTAGTTGTAGGTGGTTGTTTCCCTAGCTTCTCATTAGTAAATCTCACATCATCGAAATCTCCTAAGATACACCACACAAATGAAGTAGAGGAAGAAATCTTATTCAGGGTATCCCAAAGAACAGACCTATCAGAATCACCATTGGCTCCATATATATATAGAGAGAGAAAACTTGATATAACGAATTTCAATAGAAACATCACAGTGAATAATTTGTTCATTGTCAAGGATTTTACTAATCAGAATGTCAAGGTCACTCCACATGATGATAATACGAGAATAAGTGTAGAAGTTAGCATTTGATATGTACCTAGCTCCTGGCTAGACAGAATCAATGATAGATTCAACCTCCTCTTTCTTTGTTTTCGAATCAAGAATGATATAGACATCTGCCTTAAGTCTCACAATCTCATTTCAAATGTGAGGGATTTTATTATGGATCCCTCTCACATTCCATGCACTAATAGAAAGTGATATATCCATTGGGAATAGCAAAGACCGGATCTTCCGCACCTCCCACAACACCCTTCCCTTCACTAAGATTAGCTAGCAAAGAAAACTTGTTTGGAGAGAGGTGTATATTGTGCACTGTAGAAATTTGTTTCAGAGCAACTCTCGGGGGGATTTAGATCTCCTCTTTTGAGTTTTCGGTTCAGGAGATGGGATCTGATTTACATGACTGCTAATCTATTTCTCCATTGACAAAGCTCCTCCATTTGTCACCACCTCCAGTCCTCTACTAGAAATAACTTCAGAGTTAGAGTTCATATCCTCCACAGCATCACTGAAAACTTCAGGTTCATCTTCCAAAACCTCAACTCTGGGCTTTTTTGGAACCTAGATCTATTTCCCAGTGTTCTTAAATACTCCCAAGTGAGCAGAGTCCTTCACAATACCAATACATAATCCAGATTCATGACCATAGTTGCCACAAGTACTGCATTTTCTAGGAATCCATTCATACTCAAATTGAATTTTGTCCACTTGGCCATCATCACTTTGTAGTTCTAACTCTTCTAGAAAGGTGAAATCAGCTAAGATAAGGACCTGAAGCCTTGCATACTCCAATCTCATGAACTCGGTTGTAAGTTGATTAGTTCATAGCGGTTTCCCAAGATATGACCCAATCTTCATGAACATTTCATCATCCTAGAGTTCTAACGGCAGATCATGTATCTTAAACCAGATCGGAATTTCAAAGATCTTCAGCTTCTCCATTGGTTCACCCCGCTCCTATTTTTTAGTTATCATTGGCTTCCCTACAATGAACCAAGGACCACCATCCAGATCCACTACAAGATTAAAAACATCAGCACAAAGAAGCCATTGCCTCTGGATCTAATTTCTAATGAGCCTTTAACCTTCCAAAGTTCAGAAAAGTAGCGAACTAGTGATGACCAATGTAGATTCATCCCAATAATGTAGTTAGTCACCATCCTACTCCATCTCTTCAAGTTTCTGTCAGCAATGCTCCTTGGATACATAAGCTTCCCGTCATTCACCTGGAGCTCTGTCTTCTTAAAATCGAGCATAGAAGTCCCATTGTTCACATATACTAGATCATCCCATGACTTTGCTTCTGGGGAGATACTAACCGAAGGAGAGCTTCCTCGCACTGCATTTTTCCCTGGGTCTTTGATGTTCGCAACATTCCTCAGTATGTATCTCCATCCACCAAGTAAACTTTTGACAGCATAGTCGATGATGCCGCCACCTCTAGAATCACCTTTGGAATCGCGCTAGAGTCCAGTGTCAAGTTAATCATTAATCATGTAATAAGTTGTTTCCTCATAATCATCTAAATATTTATCTCAAAAGTACTTTATTTACCTATTTATTTAATTTTTTAAGTTCCTACAAAAATTCACATTAGTTACATCTATTTTCCTTGTACAATTTATTATTGTTGTTCAACTAGATGTTACAATAACATATTTTTGACTGTGCACTATGCATTGGACCAAGCCGTTATCAGTTGGGTTCCATTTGTACAGTTGTCTTGATGCCTCCCTTCACCTTGTCGGTGGGTTTTTTTCCTTATCCTCTTCCTCTTCACCTCTTTCCTATTTCTCCCATCCACCTACCTTCTTCCCTCCACATTCAGTAGCCTAGAAATCCATAGCCATTATCTCCCTTCTTCCTCCTTCTTCCCTATGACTACAACATACTACAAAGTGTGAGAAAGTGACATTGCCGCCACCATTTTGAGTGGCTGGAAACAAATGTGGAGGTCAATAACTACCTCATAAATTAAAGGGACCCTAAGTCCAACATAAAAGATTTCAACAATTGAAACTTCATAGTTAGATAGATAAATAGAAAAAGAGACTATCTAGAATGGCACCCCACCAAGTAGGATTTTTTCACTGTCCTTGAGTTGGTGTCTAGGGCTCTACTTCTTCTCTTTCTCCTCACCTGCAGACATCTCACCCCTAGCCATACATTGAAAAAAAAAAGATAATCAATAAGTGGCATGAGTATTCTAACGTATATGAAATAATTGGAGTACAAAATGACTATGTATTACTCTAATACATTATGCATGAAAAACTAACATTTAAAAACTATAGAAAATGTGCACCTTAAATCACACATTTCCTTAACTTTGTTATTATCTATTTACCTAACTTATGCTAGAGACTTGTACAATGGTACCTGGGTCTCATGACCTACACTCTGGACTGGGTCATATTATCTGAATCATCCTACATTAATGTCCTAGGCCTCATGACCTACACTAAGGCCTAGGTCTAACTCGATAATCTGATGTCATCTTAACTATTATCTTAACTTGATTCTTATTGCACGAATCTCATTGAGTTCTTATCTTAAAATCGTAGCTTTAAGTCTTAATGAACTATTATATGATAAATCTTAGCAATGAACTCATAAACTTCACTGAGGAACATATAAAACATATCTTGAACTTGAAATCATAAAGTATAAAAGCCTATAACTCATGAATATCATACTTTGGCAATAATGAACGTTAAAGGATACTAAGAAAATAAAAATTGAACACTCATGGACATGGACCACTTACCTTTATAACTAGAATAAAACACCTAAACTTCTCTTGATGTAAACCCTTAATCAACCTATAATAATAAACTGATGTTCCTTAATTAGGTTTCTAAACCCTAATTATGTTAAGGTTGATGCTTCATGAAAAGAAACCCAAATAGGTCCTGAAACCTAGACCATTAGCTAGATCTCAAAAAATTGGTCAAAGACCATATATAGATCATCCTCATCTGAGATTTAGATTATTTTCTAATATTTATTGAAGAGCAGACTATAAGTGACCAATCACCGTCTCGATAATTAGAGTAATTCTATTACCAAAATTTCAACTACGAAAAATGACATGAACAACCAATGGAGGAAAAATTGGGTTCTTGAAGCTTACCTCCCCTCGGGCTGAATTGAGGGATGGGGGAGCTTTGATGAGGTATGATATAGTCCCCACGGTCCTATTCATAGTGTGAGGAGGGCCCGTTCTCGATGTCGATGAAGCTCCTCAAGCTTAAGGCAACTCGAGCTCACAAAGAGAACCCACCAAAGATTGAACAGACTCCCGAACGAATGCTCCCTACCAAGTTAATTTGTCTGGGATGGCTCTTGTGCCAGGACAGCTCCAGCAAACTCAAGAAGGAAGATGACTTGGTCTCAATGATTGGGGCTGAACTGGTGGAATCAAAGCTAGATGGGGATCATAATAACGTAGGCGAACATCACTCATGCACTGGTTGCTAACTAGGAGGTTCCCAGATGTGCCTGTGAGCTTGCGCCACTAAAGGGAAAACAATGACACTGGGTATTTCTAATATATGTAGACTAAGGACTTCATCTATTACTCAAAGAACTTGAACAGACTCCTGAAACTAATCATGGTGAGAATCGAGGGTTTTGTTTGGCATGGAGAGGGGTCTACAAGGTTTGTGGGCATGCATCACTGTTACCCCCACCCCCCACCCACACAAAAATTGTGAGGAAGAAAACAACATCTCCTCCTCTATATCCTCATCCAACTCCTCATAGTGAGCACATAATTACTCTGTGATGGGTGGTCTGCTAATAAATTCATGACCTTAGGTATAAAAATAAATTGGTTGCATTATTGGTTATCTAGGTTGATTAATGTATAACTTGTGCATTCCTACTTTTTTAAATCAATTGACCCAGCTAGGGTTATCTAATACTATTTAAATTTTACACACTTGCTAAAATAAACATGTTGAATGCAAATGTCAACTCAAATATCACGTTTGAGCTAAGAAATTTAAGGCTTTACATGATTTGGCATGTAGGGTAACTAACGTGCTAGAAATTAAATTGTAATCTAGCATTATTGATAATTGTAAATTATACACTGAAAATTAGGGGTATTACAGTTTCATTCTATTTGTTCCTACTATACCTCTTCAGGTTCAATGTTTTCTTGTTGATCTTAAACTTTTCAAGTTCCACTTTTCTCGCATTGATTCCTTTGGAATTAGGTTTCCATTAGGAATACAACCATCCTGGCAACAAAGATTTTATTGTTGGATTTGAATATAAAAGTAGTACTCAACAAAATAACATTTGTGGATAAAGATTTTCAAGAAACTATTTTCTTATATAAGCTTTCATTCTTTATAAAAGTCATATCGAGACACTTCCCATCCCAAATATCATATAGTGCCTTTTGAACCAATTTAGACTACATTGTTTTAGTGTAAAGCAAGTGTCAATAATGAAATTGGAAGATAGCTAGATTTATTAGCAATCATACAATGATTAGTAGGGTGTGATTTCATCTTTCTGATATACTCTCATGATACACTACCATTTTGTTTTAGGTGCAGTTCATCATGATACCTAATCATGATCTCCCAGAAGCTTCTCAAACTCTTGGTTAAAGTATTTCTGTATTGATCATCGAAGTGGCTTAATAATTTTACCAAGATGGTTTTTCACTTCATTCCTGGTCTCCTTGACTGCTTCAAGATATTTCAACTTGTATTTCATTAAATACAATCTTCCATATCTACTGATAACATCAACAAATATGATGAGGCACAATTAACCACCTCTAGCATTTTTTTAACAATAATAGTTTAATCTTTTAATTAATTATCCCTCCTACTATTTTGTTCAATTGATAGCAGTCACATATCAATTTGGATGATTGTAGTGCATAACTTTCTACTGAGTCAAGATCCTTATTTCATCAGATCATGAGTCAGCTTTGGTTGATCGCCCAAAACATTACTATTTAGGTAGACAAAATTTGTCAATTACATCTCATGCAATTCTAGGATATATGGTGTGCACAAATTCTTGTCACAACACATATTAGTGCTTCTAGGTACTTAATTTCATTAAGATCACCTAGTTGAGCCTAACCCAAAAACCAACATGATAGAATATGCACCCTGCTTAACAGCGCACCACGCTTTGGTGTAACCTATGCTTAGTCGGTCAAGTTTTTCATGTGTGTCTCTTATGGAAAGCATCTAAGACTTATACTAAGGGATTTCATACATATACATATTCAATCACCACATACTTATAGTATGTATCATATACAAACTATAAACACTACAAAAACATGAAATAAACTTAAGCAATGGTTATGGCCATCCTATTGTAATTCCTTGGAGCCACAAGGAATTACTACCATCTAAGTCCACATCATATGTAGCAACATGTTGTTGATGACAATTTGTGCAATAAAATGATAAACTAAACCTGATCACATTGATTTAAATCTAGATACACTGTAAATTGATGTGGCTCTAATACGACTTTTGGGAAATTGGGGCAACAGATAAGGCAGCAGAAACATAAACTTTTATGCCAAATTATGGATTAGCGAGATCGCATTAACAATAATGTATCTGGGAAGGATGGGTAGAAAGTGATATACCTAATCCTGGAGCAAGTCCAATGACAACTCTTGTTGCAGCATGCTTCTTTCTCAAGTTGCACATAGACGGTTATCGATGGAGGCCTCCTGGTTGATCACCACAAACAGATGTTGATGGTGTCCTTCTAGTGGGGAAAGTGCCTCTCACCTCTAGAGTAGTCCACACAGTCCACCGAAAACTCCACGTTACACCACCAAAGCCAACAAGAAGGAGTTGTCCCTTCGAATGTCAATCTATTAGGACTGATCTTTGCTCCCAACTGTCTCTCCCATTTTGTTCCTCCCTTTGACGGGTAGATCTTGCTCAGACTCTCTTGGTTACCACAACAAGAGAGGACAAAAAATGTCAGACCTTATCGTTGTGTTTGGGAAGTCCCCCAGTACCCTTCTATTTATAGATGGGCCAGGTTCAAGGTTCCCAGTTGATTCGGGAGTCAAAGATATGGAATTTCATGAATTTTTTGGAAGCTACAAATAGTGAATCGGTTAGTTCATTGTTGCACCAATCAGTTTAGAGGTGAACCGGTTGGCTCATGTCCTCAACCGACTAGTTCATGTGCTTTCATGTGTTGAATGACATTGGCATACAAATTCGGTGAATGAAAAACATGATGTCAGCGTCAATCCTTGATCCAATTGAATTAATCATTAGACCGGGTAGTTCAATAATTGAATTGTTCATCTCAAACCTTGAACCGATCGGTTCACTCAGTTAACTGATTGGTTCATGCCCTGGTTCAGCCATTTTTCATCCAATGGTGTTTCGAATTGACCTGACACTTGAATTAATTAGTTCAACACTTGAATAGGTCAGTTCACAATCTAGTTAGTCAATTTCAAACCATAGTTGTTTACATTGAATACGTAAATACTTCATTAATCAAATTAAACATCATTCATGAATAAACTCCTATTCCAAGTGCATCCTATGTGTCTGACCCTATTAGTCTCAAATTATGTTGGCAGTGGATGTTCATAATGAATTTATGACATTACAAGAAATGAGTGGTATCTAGCAAACACATCATTTCTGCCCACATAATTTAGAATATTAGAGAACAACTTCAACCTACAATTTGTGATCAATGTTACCATGATCGTATAATTCCTTTTCCTCTGATATCCGGATTGAAATTGAGGCATGGAATCGTCATCCTGTCAACCTTTAATCCAAGTTCCTTGAGCTAGAGCATATTGTTTGTGATACATGTGAGCTCACATATCATATATTGAGTCACATGAGTATGGCCATACATTTCTCAGTCTCTCTTATCAAGTGGCCTAGATATCAATCTCCTAAAGAAGGGATAAATTCCATCTACATCACCCACACTAAATCCCCATGTGTTATAGAGTACTTGAGCATCACCTTTATTGCAACACACTTATTCAAGGTCACGTTGGATGATGTTAGAGTACATAGAACAACATGAGGAGTGTAGTGATTTTAGGTCTAAGCACCACATCACATTATCACTATAAGAGTTGACTCTGACTACCATTCCATGGTCTCCATGTCTCACTCTCAAGGTGGGTTTGTCTGATACATAGTTCTATAACAAGTACCTATGTTCTTGGTTTGATATCACATATCATGACTGTTGAGATTATATCATCAACTAACACACACTCTAGTGTTATGTATTATTGTTGTCTATTTTGTTTCCATAGTAATATCTGACTAGGGACATAACAAGAATATATGTACTCTTATCATACATACGATCTCATTATTCATGTCCTCAACCTGAAGACATATGTCATCGAGCAACATCATTGTTTAGACATCTATCATATCTATTTCATCATCTTTTGATTAAGACAAACATAATAGACGGAATTACCTTCATCATTATCAAATCATGTATCTAATTCTCCATTACAATCATCATATGAGTGGATCTCTAGGCATACATACCAACAATTAGTTCTAAAATCCACCATAAGTCACATAAGTCTACCTATACCTAAGTTACATATAAGCTTTGTTTTTTTGGTCGGTCAAAAAGTGTGTTACTATAAAGCCAAAAACTTTGGGCATGGAGTACCCCATTACATGACAAGGAGCTAGAAAGCTCGACCAGAGATTGGTACAGTAAGCATCCCATTACAAGAAACCAAAATCTTGATACTCACAAACGAGTGATCAAGATACAAAAGATACACAAACTCTGACCTGTGTAGAATATGACTAGAGCCACATCAAACAAACCAAATGGAGGGCTTGAACCCTATACAACACCCTGTGTTCAGCCTAAAGATCACCCACAAATAAAGAAAACAGAGCACTACATTCAGATCAAACCCAACCGGATGAGGTTAGACAGAGATCAGATCCTATTGCACATGATCAGAGAGCTTCGAGTGTCCAGGACTTAAGGGTAATAAGGGATGATAACCCCAAGTCGGCAGAAATTGTTAGAATTCGATATGCATACCAGACTGGTAACCAGGCTGAAGGAGTCGAAGAATCCAGAATTTGACATTAGGTGTGCTCTGAAGCCCTTCTCCACTTGCTATATGCTCACCTAGAATGTATGAAGAAGTGGAGACAGAGACCAGTCAACATCTCCTTCAAAATCCGCAGACTGGCTTCAGAACAGTGACCAGGTGATGTATATTGGACCAAGTACGGTAGATTATGTTCATGTTAAGATTTAGGTATGAACGTTCTTGTAAGATCCATTTGTATTTCTAGATATGCATTTTTGTACATCTAGGGTAACCAATTTGTATGAGGAAAACCTTAGGAGATATTTCAACTAGGTTATATATTATCATGCCAAATAATTTTATTTCATTAGGTGATCTTCTTATTAACATGAGTGACTATTTTCATTAAAATACATAGTATAGGCATACTATTTACTAATATAAACACTCTGATGTAGATACTGATATAGTTTGTGTTATGGTATTATATCAAGAAGTCTAGTGATTAAAATTTATTTGTGACGTTATACAAAGCATCTAGATTTTTACTGAGTTCAAGTTAACACATTGGCATCATATCACTAAACTTATAGGTTTCACATTTACTATCATTAATGCATTATCTACAAATATGCTACTATCATATAATTGGATGTTTAGATGAATCTAATAATCCAAGTAATAATCAAGTCAAATCCTCAAGATTAGAGTGTATAACCCCCATATATCATATGTAATGAGTACTTAAAAAGTGGAACATTGAATATATGACTGACATTTAATTTTTTGTCCTACTAATCCCATTGGATAACTATTTTTGTGTAAAAACTCAAGTGGGGCATCAAGCCTGAATCCCATCATGGTTGCTATGGCTTGAGCTTAATGTGATTCTCGTAGTGACAGTGGCAATGGTGATCATCATGGCCTATTGGCCTGGTGCTCCGAAGGAGATAATGATTTCATGATGGTGATCCTTTTCAGGTTGGTGTAGAACTAGGGTGTTGCTTCCTTGGTCGGAGGTGGTGTACGATTTGGGTACAATGAGGCTAGCAAGGTGTCATGGTTGAGGGATGATGACAGAAAGTATGACAATCTTAGGATCTACATGCCAGAGGAGTAGTTGGTGAATTATCTTCAAATATTACTAGTCTCAGTGGCATCCATGGTGGTCATTGGAAATGTTCGTGGCCATTAGGTGCAACATGTTGGCTAGGATCACTATGCTTACTGCTGGTACAAGGTAAGAGGACAAGAATATGCTAGGGTTTGTTGGGATATGGGAGGTGAAGAAGGATAAAGGATTAGGAAGAGGAACAAATTCTGGAGAGGTAGGGATGAAGGGAGAAATGGTAGATGGGGAAACGGATGCCACTCTTCCTGGAATTAAAGGGTGTTGGTGAGACTACTCTAGGTCTATGGATCATTGGTGCATATGTTGATAGTTGGGCTATGATGAGGGAAGAAGATAGAGAAGGAATAAGAAGATACACCTGGAGGTGGAATGTATTTTGCAGGCACATAGCAAGGGGGTATAGATGGTCAGGGATATGGAGGTGGCAAGAATGAACCAAGAAGGGATATATAAGGTTGGTAACTATAGTGATGAGAGTGGTTCCATGAAGCTTGTGGACATTGTGTCTGCAGTCTTTGTAGTTGCATGCAACAATTTCTCCATTTCTTGATCACTGGCCTCATGTAGATGAAGGCTCTAGTGACAACTATGGTTTAGGGGGGAAATGAGGGTGGAGAGGATAAGTACAAGAAGATGGGAAGAAGAAGAAGTAGAGGACACGAACGGGCGGTGTCTGTCACAGGTTAACAACCTAACCCCAATCTACACCTTAGGCGCCAAAATAAGGTGTACAAAAGGGTTAAAGTTGCCCATGCCTGAGAGGATCAAACACCAAAGTATATACATGCACCAAATAACAAATTTCCTTAAATAAACCAAATGTTAATTACATAGGGGCCCGAAGGCATAGGAGTTCTATAGAAGAAAAACTTAATACATGAGAGAACTACTTGCAGAAGAAAAAGAACTTAAACTAAGAGTCCCATTTAACTTTAGCATCCCCTTGAAAGATCTGATTTTGTTGAGCCAACATATTGAGTTGTATCATCATCATCATAATCAGAAGGTACCTATAAAGCATTTGAAATTGGTACACATCAGCACAATATATAAATATATTATACTGAGTATGCCCACGTGTCTTTAAATATCACTCATTTAAACTTGGCAAAAGAGTAACACAAGAATCTTGGCAAAAGTATAATATAACAACAGTCATATACTTGAACAAGTATGTTTATAAATCAAAAGAAGACATGCTTTAAGATTATTTTTCCATTATATACTCATGCATTTGCGTACCAATGGGATAGATGCTTTAAGGCCTCATGATCTGCTTACCAAAGAGATAGATCATTACATATGGTGATTGGGTTACCAAAGAGATAGATCACCATCAAGCACTATGCTTACCAAAGAGATATAGTGCTATAATATAATGGACCAAGCATTTTATGTTCAGGTGTGATAACATACTTACACCAAAAATCATTCAAAATTGATCATACATAGATATCTATTTCAAACAATATCATATGCCAAGTCTTTTACAAGTATAATACAATCATGCACTAATGTGAGCCAAATGACTGTAATGGCATACCTTCTACTCATAAATGGGGAGTCCACAGTTTCTCCTTATTGGTACCTTTGTCCTCCTGAAATTATAAGAGATTTGGTACTTAATTAGCTATATTAGCAAAATCACCATTTTATTCTAAAAGAGTATAAAAGGCCCTTTTCTTAGTTAAAGTCATGAGAGTAGAGCATGAGTCATGGAGTACAAATTTGAGTCCATAATTGATACAGATATGTCAAAGTAGGACTTCTAGATCAAATTAGTGGTCTTTAGATCGTGATGGATAATTATAACCATTTTTGGTAAGCCAAATAGGGAAAAAGAGTAATAATTTGACTTTATTGATAATTGAGTCACATAAATTGGAAATGAACATCCCATAATTATCTAGGTACAAAAATATGATAATCACATGATTTTGGTGATTTAATCAGGCTCAAGTATTTTCTAAATAATTAAACAAGATAGAATCATCATTGAGTATGAGTACTTGTAAGAGTAAGATTTAGGGTTAGCTGATATCATAATCATGATCCTCATATTTTTATGATAAAGAGGGAGTATTGGTTCATATTTTTCTGACACTCGTACTATTTATAGTGAATTTTCCAATATTAGGGTATTTATTGGCAAATATTGAAAATCTATGACTAATAAATGAAAAGGGAATAAAGGTGGGTCGTTGGATACTCAGATCCAATGGTTAGAGCTAAAATGCATAGCTGCAAATAAAAAAAAGGTTGGACTAAGGTGGCAGAGTCTTACTGGTCCACTTGAATTTGGTGGGTCCCACTCTCCCTTGGTCTCTACAAGTCAAGCTTGCTCTGTCGTCAACTCTGGCAAGCTTCAGATGGCAGCAGGGGGCTCCTCACGTATGGATGGGGTCAAATTCTCCTTCGCGAGGGCGGTCTGGGTCAAGGTGGCACGGTTCTGGTTTGTGTCTCCCCTTGGAGCAGCACGTTGGTGAGGGAAAGCAAGTTGCTAGCTTCTCATGGTGGAGGAGGTGGTGCGGGTGAGCTTTAGGTGGCGTCGAGGTCTCCTGTGGTGTCGCAGAGGTGGCATGAGGCACCACGAAGCTAGAGGAAGGGTCAATTCATGGTGAATAGGGGAAGAGGGAGCTCATCCAGTCAGTTTCTCATGAGGCTGGTCAGAGTGGGGAGTAGTGCTCGGGGGTTTGGACTCGTGTCTATATCCACGTTCTCCCAGGTTGATTAGAGCTTGGGGACGACTTCTCTATCATCTGATCCAAGCTAGATCTGAGGCTACTCCATCAGACAATCGTAAGAGGCTCAGAGGGGGCGATCTGTGGATTGCTAACCTAAGCCCCACGTGATAGGGTAAAATACCCATGCGTTAATCAAAACTATAGGGTTGTATATGGATGTGATTTAATAAAAAGGAAATCTTATAAAAACTTTGAAAAATCATAGAGAGAGCTAGGAATATTCGATTGACATGAAATTTGAAACATAGCTCCACATTAACATACCATGCAAGTCTTATTCTTCAGTCTAGATTGCCAAACCAAATAATAAGGTAAGTTCTATTCAAATCTACCCTACGCTACTAGTTGGGAAACTAGGTCTAGGTGTAATTATAATAGGACTTAGCAAGTTTAGGTTTCTAGAATAAGTGGTATTAGGGAAATTGAGAGTCAAGGTTAGGAATGGGGGTAGATATGAGGGTGTTTCACCTCATGTTACTCACCATCTAGCCCTTAGAAAACTCTATGGAATTGAACTAATGACTCTTACAATAGCTACTTAGATCTCACACCTACTTGTATGAGAAGGAAGTTGTATGTAGGAAAATGGGGTGATAGCTAGGGATCTACTAATTGGACCTAGGAGAAATTCCTAATATAGCCACATACAATCCATTTTCTCCTAAAAGATAGCTGTTTTCAAGCATCATACAACAAGAAATCCATGTTTACAAGCACAAATTACAAGTAAGATGATGGGAAATGAGATAGAAGCAAGAGAAAATCTTCATAGAATGGAAATATGTACATTACAAGTTATTTTCCCCCAACATGGTATCAAAGTAACATTTTAGCCCCAAACAACCCACCACTAGGGGCTTAGCTAAACATGACAAGACAAAAGAGCTAAGAAAAGAGAAAAAAGAGGTAGAAATCCATGAAGATCATGGTAGATCTTCCTCCAACACCTCCTAGCAGCTGTAGAACGTCCTCCCTCCTCTAAGATGTATGAATAGCATGGAAATGTAGGGGATTATGGTGGAAAACCTACAAAACTAGGGTTCTATGGTGGAAATGGAGTGGAAATGGAAGGTGGGAGGTAGGTGAGTGGCTTGAATGCAAGGAAATGGATAAGAATGTTCTAGAGCAGATGTAGGGGTACTAACCTCATACCCCAGCTGCCACCCATGTATATACAGGTGGTGGGGAGGCACTAGGTCAAGTTGGGGTAGAATAGGAAATGTAGTGCAAATATGCTTCTAGGGTTGTATGTGGCATGGTCGTGCTAGGCTGCACGACCATGGTGGGTAGGGGTCAACACGCCCGTGGTGGAATGGAACGAGCGAGGTTGAAATTGGCAAAAGTTACAGTAGAATTTTGGGCTATTATAAGGCTAATAGAACAGCCATGCTAGGTATCACGGACATGTTGGGAGCTAGATAGCATGACCGTGTTGGGTAGCATGGTCATGTTTGGTGATATGTAGCACGGTCATGCTAGGTAGCACGGGCGTGGTGGTCAGGTGGCAACATGGTTATGCTAGGCACCACGGCCATGGTGGAGGGGTGGCATCACAGTCGTGGTGGCTAGCACGGCCGTGATGGAGGATGGCGGCATGGTCATGCTGGGCAGCACGACCATGTGGAGGTTATTCTGTAGATGCTTCAAAATTGTGTTTTTTCCTGTGATTTCTTCATTTGCAGCACGGTCGTTCTCTATCATGACGGTTGTGCTGGAAGCTTTGCTTGCACTTTGAGCTTTGAACTTCATGATCCATGGACTTCTTAGCTTATGCTTGACTCTTTGCCACTAGGGGTAGGTTGAGGGATGTTTGGGGACTTCTTTGGACCCCTCCATGGGTGAAGGAATCCTAGAATAACTTCATTCTCTCTCATCCATCGAAGGCATGGTACAAGTACCTGAAAATCATGTAAAGATTGTCTATAAGTGCATTTGAAAGATATATGCATATTGAAGGAATTAACTTGTGATCTAACTTATTTAGATGTGATTAAGATGCAAAAAGACACAAGATGGAGCCCTAAACTAGGGATGCGTAAATGATATTTTTCTTGTCAAAATGGTATATATCATCATTAGGTTTGGATAAAGGAGTAAAGAAATATGATTCATGGGAGATAAAAATGTTTTACTTGATTTTTGTACAACATTTTCACCCTATAGGCTTCAATTGGATGACTCTCTCTCCTGAGCCCAAGGCTTGCTGGTGCACATCAACTGGTGTTGATCTAGGGTGTTTGGTGTCACTGGTCACAGTTTACCCCCTGCAACCACCCTCGATGGGTTTCTCAATCACCCGCCACCATCCATTCAAATAGCAACATACAAAGATTAAAGGAGAGGGAGAGGGTCATCGATGCCTTTCACTCACAGTCCACCTTGGTCCATGTATCACTCTGGCGATTGAGGATTTGTCCCTCATCCTGGACAAGCCCACATGAAGTAGGTGGCGCTCCCAGGCTGTAGCTCGCCGGAGAACTAGCGTCGGCCCAGATCTAGTCATGTAGAGGCCCCACAACCACCCACCCAACTCTGACATTGTAGCCTAAAGATGAAGGAGTGGTTTCTTCTCGCTTAGGAGCATAGGATCACAGATTACCAAAGAGGGCTTGGCGGAGGTGCCATGGACCAAGGGTGGAGAAAGGGTTGAAGGGGGAGGCTCTAGGGTGCACAATAGGGCAAGCAAAGTGAGGGCAAAGAATAGGAAAGTGCAAACAGACTAGAATGGGCTTTAATTCGACAAAAAAAGTGAGAATGAGGATGACTGGAGGAGCAAAGAGGGGTAGGTGGTTGTAGCACCATTGGCGTTGGAGGGCGTACGAAGGTTAAGGAAAACCTTGAGGTCTTCAGATCTTTGGTGAAATTCATGGGGAAATCTAATGGTCTCGGTTATTGGGGGTAGATTTCCCATATTGTTATTGGGTGAGAACATTTGTTGGGGTAGCAACGAGAGCACCCACTCTACTGGGTCGCATTGTCCAAATAAGGCCCAAAACATATAACAACGGATAAAATCGATTTAAATGAAATAAAATTGAGTCAATTTCAAATGGTATAACTCAAGCTATGATGGTCCAATCGAGCTGATTTTTGCACCATTAAAAAGATAATTGGAAGCTTTACAACTTGACATACATTAGGGAGTATGTTGTAAACATTAATTAGGTTCATGGAATTTTGCAAGATGGTGATACATTAAGAAGTTGAAACCTAGATCTAAAAGAAAATTGAGAGTCAACACAAGAAACATGTACATAAGATGATTCAACTAAGCATCGAGGAACAATCAATAACGTAATTGAGGGATAGGGTGAGGAATCCATTCAAGGATTAAGTGCACAATGTTGACTTGAGAGTTATACATTGTCCATATTTTGAAAGTGACTTAACCATTCCATTCATATGTATCTAATATGTTTGCTTGAGATTAATTTTAGGTATTACGTACATGAAAAGGATCAAATATATCAAGCCTTAGCTTGTTCTAGTTCAAGTCAAAACCAATGTAATTGCACTTTTACGGAATACACTTCAAATCCCTTAGATGATTTTTGTAACTATTTTTATTGATGATATGACTTGTAACTAAGATGAGAAAAAACCAAGAACCCTTAATTTGAATGTTTGATCACTCAAAAGGCATTTTCCAAAATTCATTATAGGATGTTAATCGGTCGATTTACAAACTTGACCAATCCCTTGATGGATTTTGAGAATGTCCAAGTTCGGTCAAGTTTCCTATACATAGAACTTAACTGATCCCTGCATAGAGCAAAACCAATTTAAAGTGAGCGTTCAAGTTTGACCCAGGACAAACTCAACTGATGCTTCAAATCTTATTTTTAAATAATGCAATCGGTCAAGTTACCTTTATTGAAACTCAACCGACTACACTCTATGGAAAATTCATAAAAAGTGATTCTAACCGTTAGAGTGTTGAAAAACTCAAAATTATATCCATTACAATACCCCAAATGAATAGGAAATGTTCGTAAGTGTTCCTAGATGTTAGTGGACATCCTCAACTATAAATAGGACCTCTTGAAGTTCATTACAAGGTTGCTCATTCATGCTATTCAAGGTCCTTGCTATAGTTGAGTGCATCTAATCCACTTGATCCCCTTTCTCTCTCTTGATTACACTTCATTTCATCCATAAGAGTGAGATAGGATCTGTGTGAGAGAGCTACTTCATTATATACTTGTAAATCTCTCAAAGACTCTTCTTCCCCAACCCCTTTCTATAAAATCAAGTTGGTGAAAGCTTCTCCAAGTGAAGGAGAAGGTGCAAGATTCTTCAAGCTATAGAATAAGGTGCAAAAAGCTTCTCTGATGAAGGAGGAGGACAAGCCTGAACATCTGGGAGTAGAGTGGGTAAATCCTTCAATTTAAAAGATTTGTTGCAAGAAGTTCCTTGATGAAGGTGTCCAATTGCTTGCAAGAGTGGGTAAGACATTGTAGAGTAGAAGACACTAACTCATCTAGATAGATAAGTCCTTAGTTCTAAGGTTGTTGGCTCCCTTGACCTCAAAGGGAAGTTGGGTATCCTTGTCCCATAAAAGGAAGGTCAAATTGTATGTCTTATAATGGAGTATAAGGATACATAGGTTGAAAAATCTTAGGGCTTGACCTCTCTAGGTAGTGGACTGACTCTCTCCTAATTTGGAGAGTGGAACCACTCAAAATAGCTTGTTCAAGTGCTTGTTTAATATCTCTCATCCTTGCTATGCATGTTCATATTTCCATAAAATTTACTATTTGCAATTGTGCCTAGATGAAGTAACTTGAAGTTGTAAACATTTTTGTGCAAGTGTTTTTAGCTCTATGCACCCCCTCTAGAGCTCTTTGATCCAACAAGTGGTATCAGATCCACGGTCTTCTCTGACACATCTCCCACGAGACAAGAAGATGGGTGAAAAGTTACTTGGGTCCCTCAACCTAGAGGGAGGCTTCATCATGAGACCCCCAGTCTTCAACGACACCAATTTCTTCTATTTGAAATGACTGATGCAATTCTACCTTCATGGGATGAACTATGACATGTGGAAGGTGGTGACTCTTCCATACAAGGAGCCAATGGGGGAGATATCCACTTGGGATGAAGCTACAGTCAAGAAGTCACAACTAAATCTAAAGGCAATAAGCATCATTTATGCAGCCCTCACCCCCTCCGAGTACAATCACATCTCTTCTTGGGACACAATCCATGAGATTTGGGATAGTTTGTGCATCACCTATGAAGGCACAAAGCAAGTCAAGGAGTCCAAGATCTACATGCTCAAGGTTCTCCATGAAAACTTCAAGATGGGAAAGAAGAAGAGAGTGGCAAAGATGTACACAAGGCTCAACACCACCATTAATGGTCTTTCTCAATTGGGTCACACCATGGATAGAGGGACAATCAACTCCAAGATCTTAAGGTCTCTCCCTAAGAATTGGGAATTTAAGGTGACCTCCATTAAAGAAGTTAGAAGTCGTGGTGACATGGCCACTAAAGAACTTAATGGAAACCTTCAAGCCCTTGAGCCAAGACTAGACAAGCAAGAGGAGAAGGAATCAAAGAAGATCAAAGATAGTGCAATAAAAGCTCAAATAGAGGCAATGATTCTCCAACAACAACTTGCTTGTCAATCTTCTCCTCCCTCTTCAAGTTAAGATGAAGCCCTTAGTAACCATGAAGCAAACTATTCCATGGGTAAGCACTTCAAGGGAAAGTCATCCTCTTCCTCCACTCGAAGGTGCTAAGAATGTGGGCAAAAGTGGCATTGCAAGAATGAATGCCCAAGGCTAAGAATCCCTACTACAAGAGCAGCTCCAAGAAAAGGGAGGACTACAAGAAGGATGGCAAGTACAAGTTGAAGGACAACAAAGACAAAACGAGCAAAGATGCATCCCATGCCGCATGGGAAGATTCCTCTTCTAGTGATGCAAGCTCTGATGAGGGAGAATTCCATATTGCACTCATGGGCTCTATAAGTGAAGACATTGATGAGGTAAGTGAGGCAAGCTTGCATGAGTTATCTAAGGAAACACTTATTGATATGCTTAATGTTACATGATCTTCTTATTCCAAATGCAAGTCTAAAAAGAAGAGGTTAGGGAAGATCATAGATGATTTCTATGCTAAAATTGATATTCTTGATTAAAATGAGAAGTCACATTTTGATAGAATTGATTCTTTGCAAGGGAACTTTCTTGGCTTGTTCTCTAATACAATGGAGTTGAATTATAGAATGGAATCTACCTTAAGATCATCAATAGTCTTAAGGAAGAAAACCAAGCCTGAGTAGATGAGCTTGCTTTACTTAGAACTGGAAATGATGATCTTAAGCTTGCTTGTGATGCTATTAAGGATGAGAATAGAATTTATTTTGATGAGCTTGTTATGCTTAGAACAGAAAATGCTAGATTTCTTTCTCAAATCAATGATCTTTCTTCTAGACCTTTATTGCCAAGAAATGAAGTTTCTAGTATTACTTCAGAAAAATATTCTTATCTTACTAAAGCCCTATGTTTGGAGGTAGGCTTACTTCATGCACAAGATGATATTGCTTGCTTAAACTCTTAGTGATGATAATCACAAACTAAGAGCTTCCTTGCAGAAATTCCTTAAAGGGAAAAAGTCCCTCAATGAAGTTGTAGATCACTCTACCAAACAAGTTGGTACTAGTGGTTTGGGATATGTAGAAGGACCTCCAAAGATCAAGAGCAAGGGAAAGGGTATGAAAAAGAGCAAGGAACCTCCAATTTTCATGGAGAGTCATATGACTCTAAGAACCTTATAGTTTGTGTGCATTGCAAGAGTGATGACCATTACTCTACTTATTGTCCTTATAGAGAGAAGGGGACCAACACAAAGATGAAACGGGTCCCCAAGATAACATTGGATCCCAAGGTTTGAATTGGGCACTGACATCTTCCTTTCTTGTAGGTAAAAGGAAAATGGATTGTTGATAGTGGTTGCTCAAAGCATACAATATGTGAAATCAATCACTTCAACCAATTCACAAAGAAGAAAGGAGGATCGATGATGATGGGTGACAAAAAATAGGTAAATTGATAGGTAAGGGTGATGTAGGTGATTTACTATGCATCAAGAATGTTCTTCTTGTGGATGGCCTACATCACAATTTAATTAGTGTTATTCAATTATGTGATAATGGCTATCTTGTTCTTTTTACCTCACTCGAATGCTTTCTTCTAGATTCCCTCTCCTATAACGTCATATATAAGGGAACTAGAAATGGTAATCTGAATATTATTGTTCTTTACTCTATTAAGCTTATTGTTGGTAGATGTCTTATTGCCAATTTGAATGAAATTTCTTTATGAAACCGTAGGCTTGGTCATATATATATATATATATATATATATATATATATATATATATATATATATATATATATATATATATATATATATATATGTATCAGTTGAAGAAGTTGACCAAAAAGGAATTGGTAAAGGGACTTCCTAAATTAGATTTTGAAAAGGATGAAGAATGCAAACCTTGTATCTAAGGAAATCAAACCAAGTCTTCATTCAAATCCAAAGGATTCCTTAGTACCAAAAGAGCTCTTGGACTTCTTCACAGATATCTATTTGGACCAATGTGTACTCAATCACTTCATGGTAGCATGTATTTTCTTATGATTGCCAATGACTTTCCCCCTATACTTGGACCTTCTTTATTATTATAAGAAGTGGTACTCTTGATGTTTTTTGAACTTTTTGCAAACAAGTTGAAAATGAAGCCTCTTGCCAGATCGTCTCTATCCATAGTGATCATGGGGGAGAATTTGAAAATGACTTGTTTGAACAGATTTATGAGGAATTTGAGTATGCACGTAACTTTTCTTCACCTCGAACACCTCAAAAAAATGGGGTTGTAGAGAGAAAGAATAGGTCACTACAACGGGAAGGTATTGATGTTGGCTGCCTACAACAAAGAACAAGCATATATCCTTCATCTCTCAACTTGATCTAAAAGATCTCAAAGAATCTCTCACGGATGATGAATGGATCCTAGCCATGCAAGAAGAATTGGAGCAGTTTGAAAAGAACAAAGTATGGACCCTAGTGCTAAGGCCTAATGATAGGAAGATTATCAGCACCAAGTGGGTCTACCGTAATAAGCTCAATGAAAATGGCAATGTGTTTAGGAACAAAGCAAGGTTAGTTGCTCAAGGCTACAATCAATAGGAAGGTATTGATTTTGATGAAACATATACACCTGTATCTATACTTGAGTTAATTAGAATGCTAATTGCTTTTTTACTAGTTATAAAAATTTCATGCTTTATCAAATGGATGTCAAAAGTTCATTTTTGAATGGTACAATTGAGGAGGAAGTATATATTACTCAACCTCCCAGCTTTGAACATGATGAATTTCCTAACCATGTTTATTTGTTACAAAATGCTCTATATGGACTCAAACAAGCACCTAGATCATGGTATGAGAAACTAAAGAACTTTTTGCTAGACAATAGCTATATCATGGGCAAAGTCAATTCTACCTTTTTTCTAAAACACACTTCTAGCAATTTCTTAATTATTCAAATTTATGTTGATGATATTATGTTTGGAGGAACTAATCTTGATTTTTGCAAGGAGTTTAGTTATCTTATACAGAGTGAGTTCAAGATGAGCATGATGGGGGAGGGGGGGCTTACTTTCTTCCTTGGCTTTCAAATCAAACAAACAAAAGATGGGAACTTCATCAACTAAGGTTAGTATACCAGTGAACTACTTCAGCGCTTTGGGATGGAGAACACCAAGACAATGGACACCCCCATGTCAAACACAGCCATGCTTGACAGAGTGAGCAAGGAGAAAAGGTAGATGAGAAGCCCTATAGAGGTATGATTGGAAGTTTACTTTATTTAACTACCTCTAGACCTTACGTAATGTTTAGTGTTATCTTGTGTGCTCTCTTTCAATCAATTCCGTAAAATCACATCTAGTAGTGGTTAAGAGGATTTTGAGTTATTTCTCCAAAACTCAAAATTTTGGACTATGGTATCCCAAATCAAGGGATTTTACTCTCACTACCTATAGATACGCTGATTATGTAGGTTGTTTGATTGATAGAAAGTGCACACGTGGCACTTGCTTCCTCCTAGGACCTTGTCTAGTTTCTTGGTTCTCTAAAAAACAAAGCATTGTGTCTCTTTCAACTACCGAGGCTGAATACATTGCAACTGGGAGTTGTTGTGCCCAACTCCTATGGATTAAGAAAATGCTCTAAGGCTTTAACATTCATTTTGATGCTTCTCCTATCTACTTTGATAATACTAGTGAAATTAACATGTCTTACTATCCTATATTTCACACTAGATCTAAACATATAGAGGCATGTCATCACTTCCTTTGTTACCACATTGCCAAGAAGGATATCTATATCACGCATGTGGACACAGAGAATCAGCTTGCAGACATTTTCACTGAACCTCTAGCTAGAGAGCAATTTACTTTTATTAGATCAAAACTTCTTACAACTGATCTTGATTATATTAAGATGCCTTCTAGCTAGTTGTTCACTTAACTATATGTTCTTTCTCATGACTTTCTCAACTTATGCTCGTTAAGTGCTAAAATAGCCATGTTTTCATGCCTTGTTTCACTTGTTTTCTTTTTGTATTTTTCACAAATGAATGTTTTATCACAAACTAGTACCCCCATGATGAGTGGCATGTACCTCAATATGTCTAAAATACATGATAGGATAGAAAACTAAATTTATATAACACCTTAGAGGCTTGGAATTAAAACTTGTAAGGTTTGGATAGGTTGACCATTCGGTTGAGTTTAATCTGATACAACTCGACCGATCGCCATCCAAGGACTTATTTGAACTGCTTGTTCGGTCAAGTTTTTGACCAACAAAACTTGACCGATTGTGCAACTGGACTAAATTAAAATGGGCATCGTCTGACTTTTCTCTCTCTCAACTAGAGAAAAATCAACCAATTCCAAGCTCTAGTGCCTTCGTCCTCAAACCCTATGCTCAAACTTCCCTTCCTACACCCCTACTAGCCTCCATTTTTTCTTCCTTGCCTTTCTCTACCTCAACCTAGGTGGCTAGATGACTTGATCGTGGTGTTTTCTTTCTCCTTTTGTGATCTCTACAATTCGATCCACCCTAAGATGACCTTACACCATAGGAAAAGATACGCTCCAGCTGGAGCTCCATCTTATTCCTTTGTTCCTTGCCTTATATCCTATGATGGCACCTCCTTCATATCCTCTCATGCTTTGAATCACTATAAGGAACTCCTTCCTAAGAATCCATTTCTATTTCAAGATTTGTATGAACCTTGTTTCACAACGAGTGATGTTATCTAGGAGGTCACTGAGGTGTTTTCGACCCATAACCTTGGCGCATTGTGTGTAGAACGCATGTGCTTCTCAAATTCTATTACTAGAACTATGGCGGTCCATGAGTTTTATGCTAATCTCCAATGGAACTACAACACAGTTGCACCACCACCCAATACCCAAGTGGTCTTGACTTATATTATATCCAGTACTAAAACTACCATCTCTGAAGATTATCTGAATATATATTTCGATGGTACTGAGGTTACCAACTCATGGAGGTCTGACTAGTCTAGGAACCCTGATTTGCTTGATCCTGAGGCATTTTACAATATATATGATCTTACACTTCCTGACATTCATAAGTATTTAAAGAAGCCCAATGTCCCCTATAGAAAGAAATATACCCTGCCATCCTCTTCCATTGACATCAAAAATTGTCTTATTGCATTGGTGATAAATTGAAATATCCATCCAAAGAGAAATCAAATGGAGGTTGCAGAAAACACCACTATAATAATATACTATCTTTTAAAATATTTCATAGTAAAGTGGTATCACTACATTCTTCATCTTATAAACTACTTTGATTCCAAGAAGAACACCGATGGCACCCTTCCGCCTTATCAAGTCTTGATCCATGGTCTCTTTCCTTTCATGAATCAGAAGTCCATTTTCCATGATATCCACTACAAACCTAGTCGAAAAGGAGTATGCATCAGTGAGACTACAATCAAGAAGACTTTTCTTCCTATCTCACCTACCACTCTTGGAGCCTCCACCTCCACCCAGGAACCTCCACCTCCACCACCACCCCGCCCTAACCTGGACTCTTTTTATGTATCCAATGAAGCCCTCATGAAATACATGATTCATCAACAGGCGTACAACCTTAGGGTTCAGGATCATCTTCACGAGGACCTCTACCAGATCATGTCTGACATGAACCTATCATGCATCCCTCCCTACCCTACTTACCAGGCATACCCCAATGCTAACTATGCCTCTTATGCATGCATTCAGTTCTACCCTGACCTCCCACCTTGTGATGCTTCCCCTGCCACCCTTGTTGCTGATGGTGGACCTACCCATGCCCCTGATGCTTTTCCTCTTTTGGATCTTCCTATTGGCCCCACTACCACTATGCTTGTTGGTTTTGATGGGACTTATACTCCCTCTTTTGAGCAAGGAAATGCATTACATGCAAGTGGCATGTCGTAGGATATGTAGAATGCCAGGTGTCCTACTTATGCTTTTAGACCTCCTATTGATACAAATATGTCAGACCAGGATGTTGAGGATGAGGATGAGGATGACAAGGATGATGATGGTTTTTTTGGTGATGATGGTGAGGTTACCGTTGTTGCCTCTACTGGATCTGATGATTACAAAGACTATCAGCTTGATCCTGAGGAAGATGAGGACATAGTTGATGTAGTATATGTTGTATATGCTTATTCTATAGTCTTTAGAGTGCTCATATATATATATATATTTAGACTATCATGTATTCAAAATTTCGGCATTGTGTATCTGAGGCATACTATTTCATCATCTTGTCATTTTTCAATGGTTTGTAGTTCTTACTCTGAGAGGACATGCTTTGTGTTGTAATCTTATTTTCATGCACTATAACTCTTTGGTTGACTATATTTTATGATTTCGTGGTATGTTACCCATATTTTGATTATGACACTGGTTGCTTGTTTCTCTTTGTTTTATGTCTTTCCGGTGTATGCTATACGTGGTTGCTTGTTTAGTTTGTGCTTGTGGAGAAGACCTATGTTTTTAGCTCTTCTACCCTCCTACCTTTTTTATAATGTCAAAAGGGGGAGAAGTGTGCGCTCAACCATATTGATTGTGATGCTTATAGGATCCTCCATATTGATTGTGTTGCTTATATGATCCTTTTCTTGTCAAGTATCAGAAATATCATGTGACTTACTAGAGAACCATATATATATATATATATATATATATATATATATATATATATATATATATATATATATATATATATATATATATATATATATATATATATATATATTTGTGTGTGTGCACTCTATAGTTTTGTGGAAAGACTAACCATGCAGGTAAGAGTAAGCATGAATTGATGGGGAGTAATTCACACTGTTCAACATTGTATCCCCTTGCAATTCACAAGGTAAAGGTTTCACTTTCATGTCCTTTTCAATATGTTGAGGAATGGTTTGTCATTGTCAAAAAGTGGGAGAATGTTGACTTGAGAGTTATATATTGTCCATATTTTGGTAATGACTTAACCATTGAAATTATGTGTATCTAATATGTTTGTTTGAGATTGATTTGAGGTATTAGGTACATGAAAAGGATCACATCTATCAAGCCCTAGCTCGTTCTAGTTCAAGTCAAAAGAAATGCAAATGCACTTTTGTGGAAAACACTTCAAATTACCTTAGGTGATTTTGGTAATTATTTGATGATATGACTTGAACCTAATATGGGGAAAAATCAGGAACCCTTAATTCAAACATTTGATCACTTAAAAGGAATTTTCCAAAATTCATTACAGGATGTTATTCAGTCGATTTACAAACCCGACCGATCTCTTGAAGGATTTCAAGAATGTCCACGTGTGGTCGAGTTTCCTATACAAAAAACTCGACCGATCCCTGCACTGGGAAAAAACCTATTCAAAGCCATCGGTCAAATTTCACCCAGGAAAAACTCGACTGATTCTTCAAATCTACTTTGTCAAATAGTGGAATCGGTCGAGTTACCTTTATTGAAATTTGATCGACTGCATTGTACGGAAAATGTAGAAAAAGTGATTCTAATTGTTAGAGTGTTGCAAAAATCAAAATTATATCCACTGCAACACCCCAAATGGCCTGAAAATGTTATTAAGTGTTGCTAGACACTAGTGGACATTCTCAACTAGAAATAGGACCTCTTGGAGTTCATTCCATGGTTTCTCGTTCATGCTATTCGAGGTCCTTGTTATAGTTGAGTGCATCCAGTTCACTTGATCCCCTCTCTCTCTTGATTACACTTCATTTCATCCATATGAGTGAGATAGGATCTGTGTGATAAATCTACATTGTATACTTGTAAAGTTCTCAAAGCTTCTTCTTCCCCAACCCCTTTCTTTAATATCAAGTTGGTGAAAGCTTCTCCAAGTGAAGGAGAAGGTGCAAGTTTCTTCAAGCTAGAGAAGAAGAGGCAAAAGGATTCTCTAAGTGAAGGAGGAGGACAAGGCTAAAGACCCAGGAGTAGAGTGGGTAAATACTTCAAGGCAAAAGACTTGTTGGAAGAAGGGGATTTCCTTGGTGAAGGTGTCCAGTTGCTTGCAACAGTGGGTAAGACCATGTAGGGGTACAAGACTATAGCTCATTCAGATAGGAAAGTCCTTGGTTGTAAGTTTTTTGGCTCCCTTGACCTCAAAGAGAAGCTGGGTATCCTTGTCCCAAAAAATAAAGGTCAAATTATATGTCTTATAATGGATTATAAGTATAAATAGGTTGCAAAATCCTAGGGCTTGACCTCTCTAGGTAGTGGACTGACTCTCTCTTAGTTTGGAGAGTGGAACCACTCTTAATATATTGTTCAAGTGCTAGTTTCAGTCTCTCTCATCCTTACTATGCATGTTTAGATTGCCATCATATTCACTATTTGCAATTGTGCCTAGTTGAAGTAACTTGAAGGTCTAAGGATTTTTTGCAACTATTTTTATCTCTATTCACCCCCATTCAAGGGCCCATTGATACAACACATAGCACATATGTGGAGATAGAAAAAAGTCTCCTTCATAGAATTTGTGTCCCTAAAATTAAATCAAGTCAATAATAAAGATCAGGTTTCCGTATTCCGTATCATAACCCACTTGGTATTCCTTCAGTCATCAAGATATTTCAAAATAGAGAAATTGAGCATCTTGATCAAGGTCAAGTCACCATTGATCATCAAATTGGGTAAATCATTCCAAAAATCACCAATTTGAAGAGATTATACTATGGATTACGATTGTAGATAGGTCACATTTTAGATCACACAAAGAGAGATCTTTAATAAAGAGTACAACAAGACTTTCAATCCCCACCATTAGGGTTATAGTTCCTTCATTGCCATAGGTGGGCCTATACTTCCATGATCAAGATTTTCTATTACAACAATTCAAAATAAATTAATATTTCAGTATCGTGATTCTGTGTTCAAAATCAATGGAAGGTACCACCCTAGTCCACATGAGAGATCACTCTAAGTCAAAAATCAAAAGAATCAACGTAATCATTATTTCAAATTTTGCTAGGTTTGGGAACATGAATGTCATCAGTCATATATTGAGGGTGATACTAAGATCCATATAGGGAAATTATAGGAGTTGAATACCCATGAGACATGATTTTATAAATCAATATTGAGAGTCAAAGTTTTGTACATCAAAGCCCTAGATCAAAATTTTAGAAGTTAGGGTTTACGTTCCTACTTTAGACCTTAGGGGTTACGGTTGTACCCTTCCTATGGTTTTATTGAGATTCCATGCACACTCTTCTTGAGGTTTCTTTAACAATATTCGAGCACGTTTTTTTCTATATAATTCCTTGACCTAGATTTTCTTCATCTCCTTAGGGTGCACATCAATTAATTTATGTCTCAGCATTGGGCTCAAGTGACTTTCGCTCCTGTGCTGGTCTTTGTGGTGGCCTTCCCTCCTAGGCTTGGCCTCTTGTTGACCTTTCCTCTTAGGCTTGGTCTTTGTGATGGCCTTCCCTCCTGGGCTTGGCCTCTTGGTGACCTTCCCTCCTGGGCTTGGCCTCTTGGTGACCTTCCCTCTTAGGCTTGGTCTTCATGATGGTCTTCCCTCCTGAGCTTGGCCTCTTGGTGACCTTCCCTTCTGGGCTTGGTCTTCATGGTAGCCTTCCCTTCTGGGCTTGGCCTCTTGGTGACCTTCCCTCCTGGGCTTGGTCACATATTGTTAGTCAATTATTCAGTGACTTTTTATTTTGTCCCTTAATTAGCATAATTGGGTTCAATGAATTATACATCATGTATGTTCTTTCATGCTATGTATGCTTAATTCTTTTAATTTGTGGTGACATTCAAGGTTACCTCAATTCTTAAACCAATTAGTTAACTTACCCTTATAGAGGTGATCATTCATCCATATGCATTAATCGAGAAACAATCAAGTGACATCTGAGGTATCTACATCAATTTTATTGTCGTGGTATTTGAGGTTGATGAATTATCTAGACCTTGGTCATTCAATGAAATCAACCACAAGATATAGTCGACATCATCGTATTTGAAGATCATCATCGAATCAAGATTTCAAAATCATGTATCAATATCATCATATACTTAACTTATTAGGGCTTAGGTCAAGATTTCAAAATTGCATGGAAGTGGTTACCTTCCGGAACTCTAAATAATCAACATGATGAGAATTTAGAGGCAGTCATAATAGGGATGTGACCTAGATTAGTGGGGTCAGAAGTGAACTACCACCCTGATCTAGCACATTATTCCAGGATAGTCATGAGTTGTCATACATATATATCCAAATAGGGTGATCAACTATTGTCAAATCATACTTAATAGGGTCATGATGTCAAATATGAAGGTCAAAATAGGGCAACCACAGTTCAAGAGTTTTCAAGATCAAAGTCATACTTTCATTCCCTTCCTTTTAAGATCAAGGTAAGGGTAGATTTTGGTAATTGAAAAGCCAAATTGAGACGTCAAGAGTTTGAGCACAATTGGGTGATACTGAGAGCTAGGGTCATCATGTTATTCAAATTCGAGTTTACAAAGAGGAATAATAGTCAATAGGAGTTTTTTCTCTTGTAACAAGTCTTCACATCATGATCTAGGGGTCCAAAGTCATGGTCATAGTAGAGTATGTGGTATTATACATATCAATAGGGTGAGTTTTTCTTATATATGTTTGAGGTTTGATCAAAATAGGGACAACATAGGTTTATTCAATAGGGTCCCTATCAAACATGGAGTATAGAACATAAGTTACATATCATATCACCAACATCAAGGATTTACCTCAAACATAGAAAGAACTTATATCCATTTGGTAACATTGAGTTTGCATGAATTTTACGCATGCGTACATCACTTTCAAGAGTACTTTGATTCATCAAATAGGGTCTTTCATATAACATCATATCATGGCATTATCTTCTTAATCAACTTTCACAATTTCAAATAAGTTTTGATTTTCCATTTATAAGCTACCTGTAATCGATCTGTCATGTGATTAATAGTCAAGAGAGAAGAATCAAATGGGAAGATGAGATTGCTAACTAATCATAATCTACTTGGGTGATTTAGGTGCTTTTTAAAGAAGACATGAGATGCTAGAAGACTCTTTAAACTTCAAGGAAATGATTTTAGTCCTTCTTGGGTTCTTAAGATATGTTATGCCTTAAACACAGATAGAGGCATGTGTGTATAGATATGATACCATTTGTCAGGAAGAACTATTTTTTACCCTAAGTCCACACTTCTAATGGCTACATAGCCAAAGGAGAGTGGACTTGGGCATCTGTCTATAGAATGGCACAAATATAGCCAAAGAAGAGTGGACTTGGGTGTCTGTCTGTAGAATGGCACAAATATTTCACATAGGCAATATATAGGTAAAAGCAGTAACAATAAGATATAACAGCAAAACTAAAAGAAGATAGAGAATCATTTACCATTTCTATATTTAATTATACCCATTGGTGATTCATTTTAGACCTTAGAGTCTTGAGTGCAGTGGATCTTCATTTGGAAACTTGTGAGTAGGGTACAAGTTATGTTTCTTGAGTAAGATTCCTAGAGATGATCCAAACCAAGGGAACTTCACAAAGAAAAGATACAGTATGGTGTCTTAGATCAAAAGGGTTTTATATTCTAAGCATCATATGATTCATTTGGATGTTTCCTTGGACCTAGTTTTCAACTAGATCAAACATCATTTTCAAAGTTCCAAACATGCATGTATCGATTCAACATAGCATAAGTATCAACTTTAAGGCGTAGGTGTAAGACCCATGACCTAGGTTTTGGATTAAATCTATTTTCTTTAGCTTGATGATGTGATTAGAACTTTTCTCTAATCATTTTATATGATTTTAGAGCTTGTGGAGAGCTTAAGTTTCAAGTTTGAGCTTGTTTGGATGATGTTTGTGCTTTATGTGCTAGTTTTGGTGCAAATTGCAACTTACCCAAAGTAGGGGGTTGATGTGCAATTTTTAACCTCTAGAGTATTCCTTCTCTTTCTTTGCATCATTTATAGGATATAGAAAGAAGTGGGTGCCTTGTTTGAACCTTATTTGAGGAGTGAAATCCTTAGTGGTGATTAGGGCTTCTAAGGGTTGTTGTGTCTCGACCATGTGCACATGGATGGATGTAGCAACCCATGTTGCGACCTAGGGCTTGTTTTTTGGGTATCACAATTGAGACACCACCCTCTAGGTGTTGTGGTTGTGATCTATATGGTTTTGGTTGGTCTTGGGTTGAGATAGTTTCCCTTATATAAGAGTGTCTTGACCTAGGGTGTGAGTGGTGATCTCTTGTCTCGACCATGTTGATGTTTGGTGCTTTGTCGTGACCATGGATGGTGTTCCATGGCGGGTCATTATCGCAACCATGTTGAGTGACCTAGGAGTTCGATACCCAACCTAGAGTGTATCGTCATCTTGTGCATGTTTAACTAAGGTGGTTTCATGTGGTTTCATGTTGGTTTCTTGGGTGGACAATTGTCCTTTGGTGCCTTAGAGTGTTGAATCCTCATCCCTTCCCTTGTCTCTCTCTTCCCTCATGTATATAACCTATTATCCCTCCATGCAAGTGACCCTTTTTGGTCTTCCTTATTCTCTTTTTCTCATCCTTTAGTCTTGGTGGAGCAAGGAAGCTTGGTCTTGGAGCTCTTGGTGGCAGGACTTTCCTTGCATGTGGTGCTTGTAGTGATCCTTGGTCATCTTCAACCCTAGTAAGTATATGCCTTTGTTTTGTAACATTTTCCTTGGATCCCCTATCCCATATTCTTCTCCTTCCTTGGCCATAGACTATGTTTTGACATGGTTTCTATTCTTGAGAAGAGAACTCCTCATCACAAGGGTAATAGCCCATGTTTTGACAAGGTGACACCCAAGTGAGAGGGAAATTATCCTCTCTTTTCTTCTTTTTTCTTTGGTTTGGCCTAGGATTCCTCCTTGCCCTTTTCTTGAGAAATCCTTGACCTTGGTGTCTTCTTGTTCTTGAGGTAATCTTGTGGCTGAAGGTGGAGCCTTTGGTGGAGCTTCAACATCCTTGGTGATCGTGTGCCTGGAGCTTTATCCTTGGAGTGATCTTCCCTAAGGCGGTGATATAACCCTTAAACATCTCTATTATTGCACTTTCATTTCTATCATGCAATTGTTTCTCTCTCTAAACTTGGCTCTAGTATGCTAGAAGATGATATCATGACCTAGACCTTGGATTATTGTGAGAAATCACACTTGGGTTGGATATAATCTGAAACCCTAACTTGTGCTACCCAATTTAAAAGAAGGATGTGTTTTGGTGTTTTCCTCCCTGTCTCAAGATCTTGGCTTTAATCACATATGATGCTTGTGTATCTCAATATTTGATGAAGTTGGATTCTATTTTGAATGTGTTAAATATGGTCTATCTTTCTTTGTTAAATCCTAGTTTATATGTGCATGTTTTCTTGGTGATTTCAAGAGAGTGGTTTCACATGTATATCAAGCTTTGGTTCTATCACCATGATTGAGTATCTGTTTCCATGTTCTCCCTTAGAGTTTTGGGATGTTTTCTCTCATATGTTGAGGTCTATTTTCCTCTCTCCTAAGTGGTTTTTCTAGATGATCTTCATGGAATTTTTTTTGGGGTTTGGCCATCATAGATCCAAGAACTTTGTTCTTTGCAATGTTTGGTTTCTTGATGTTTGATTTTGTTTTTAGCCAAGACATACGGGTGTCCTTATGTTTGAGGTCGAGACAGTTGTGTTCCCTTACAATTTGGGGGTCGAAACGCATATGCTTTATTCCTAGTCGAGATGTTTGGTGTCCCTCAGGTGTGGCATTTTGCTTTGTGTTGTGGTCACGACACGTAGGTGCAACGGTGGTCACAATGTCGCCCTTGGTCGTGACACTACTTTCTGACATGAGTGAGACATTGTGGTTGTTGGGGTCATGGCATTGCTTCTTCTTATGATCGAGACATTTTGTTCATGGGTTGATGAATGTGCTTTTGCCTTGGTCTCAGTCGTGACCTGCCTTCTTGTGGTTGGGTCATGACCAGTTGTGTTTTGTTTGAGTTTGGTGGGCTTCGCGGTTGCGACACCATGTTGTGCTTTTGGTCGAGATGCCTGTGTTGGTGCAGGTCACAACACCATGCCCTGTCTCAGTCACAACACTAAGTGGGATGGGGGTCACGACGCCTTGATGGCTTGAGGTCATGACACCTAAATGATGTATGGCTGAAACACATATGTGATTCCATGATAAGATACACATACTCATACATATGATATTAATGCCTAGTACTATTGACATAGTAACCTAGTCATGTTTTGATGCCTTAAACCTAAATCTATTTAAATAATATCGTAGATAGTGCAATTAGGGATTAGTGTTATAATCATGTTGTAAACCCTAATCGGCTAAGTGTGGAACACTAACCCTAATCTAGAGATATTGATGTGTTGCTTCTCTTTCTTGGAATGGCTATAATGTTATGATGATTTCTCTTTCCTTCTTATGAACCTCTAACCATGCAGATGATATGTGCCTAAATATCATGGCTAATGTATGCTATGGTAACTATGATGTGCTATAGGTTGAATGAGCCTGGATGAGGTATGATGAGATACTTGTGATGTAGGTTGATGTGAATGGGTCAAATGACCTGGCAGGTGCCTTATGCGTGTTTTGAGGTGATAACCTCTGGAGATGTGATTGAGGGATTGGTATCCCACCATGATGTGACATGGGTGATAGTTTTGTGTGTTTGTGTGATAGTGATGACGGCCTTGTGAATTTCAGTACTACAGTTCTATGTGAGGATGTTACAAGTTCGCACCTTATATGTTTTATATCTTCTGAAGTTGTGTTATACCCTTATTCTTGTAGAGTTTCTTATGGCTTTATACATTGTAACTTGATTGATGCTAAAAGATATCTAATTGGCTTAATTAATCAAGTGAAACCTAATCATGTAGGTTCCTTGTTCCATAGATCCATTCCAGTATCAGTTTTAGTATTGGATGGTAAAATGAGTTCTCCCTTAGTGGAATGCTTGGAGTCATATACTATTGAGTATATGCATTCACAGGATTGGCTACAGGCCATATCATGGCAGGAGTGTGGCTACAGATTGTAGCTCAGTGATGTTACTCAGTATATACTTTCACAGGATTGGCTCCGGGCCATACCCTGGAAGGAGTGCAACTTTGGGTCGTAGCTCAATTTCACTAGCGATGTGCCTATATACCAAGGCAGACTAGGTTATTTTACAGATGACTCATATGTTATGTCACTGCGGTGTTACTCTCGTGCTGATCGGGAGGTGGGGAGAGGATGTGGATTCTAGCTCTTCCGTAGACCTTGTATGGCATTGATTTTAACTTAACAGTGGTCAGTTGGAGTATGAGTGGTATACTTCATCTCCTTAGGGCATAGAAAAATATGTAATACAGCCGAGTACTATAATTGCATAGGGGAAAATGCAAAAAACATTGTTTGAAGCCTTGCCTTGCTTTTGTATAGTTTAGTTGATAGAAAATATACATGTTCTTTGTATTCCTTTTTAAAATGTTAATTGTTCTACTGCCCAGTGATAACTGCCTAGTATTACTTAACTTGCTTTACTTGTTAGTTACATATCATTTAGTTGAATCTACTCAGTTACTAATTATGTTATCCATCAGCTTCTTTTCTATGTGCCTTAATAGGCATTGGGGAGAGTTATATATCTCGATGGGACGTTTGGTCTCACCCTGTGGGTTTCCACATCTTTTAGGTGGTTGTGCACGGTGTGGTGGAGATCGTTCAGCAGAGGAAGAACAACAAGATCAGTAGTTCATAAGGTTGGAAGTGTTGCTAGTCTTTTGGTGTAGAGTCCTAGAGTCGTCCCTGTACACTTAGGTTTTTGGGGTGTTTTCGATGTGTTGTAGAGATGTCACCGACTCGAGGTTTTGGCATTTGTGCCCTTTTTGTTGTATAGTTTGGCATTTGTACATGTATGTATATGTGAAACATATTCTTCATGTTATAGGTTGGTGATAGGAATGTTTGAGAACAATGATGTAAACACCTTATGTTATGTGCTATGTGGTCCAGGTGTCCTGTTCTGGATTTATATGTGAAGCTTTTAAGCTTGTGGTGCTCTTGCGAAACCATTTTTAATTTCCTGTGTTTATCGGTAATCTGCTTGCTTAGTGTTAATTCTGTGTTTGGTTTTAAGTAATTTCACTTGTTGTGGCACGGGGCATCACACTAGGTCTAGGCAAACCATCCACATTAGATTAGATACAAAGGTCATATCACTCTGATTTGGAGTTAGGGAAACATGGCATTTAGATTATTATCATGATCCATTCATGCACGATTATAATTAGCCACATTAGCATTTCATCCAATAGAGTCACATTTCCAAGTCATAGAAGCATCAGGTAGAACAAGTTAGGATGTAGAGCTAACATGATGATTATACTAATTTGAAGTCATTAAGATATCATGGACAACACTGATACTATTAGAGCATAATTGTAGCAAGATTAGAGACTGACATTCAACATATGCATTTTCATCACACTAGTTGTCATATGTATGTCATGAGTGCATAAGAGTGTGCTTCATGGAATTTCATTTTATGTTAAGGACTGATTCTAAGGTGAATAGAAATGTTTCAACATTTAGGATCAACTTTGCATAAGGTTTTAAGGATCCAATCCCATAAGTATTTAATCATTGCTAATTAGGGCATATGAAGGTACACAAAAGATTTTTTTAGGTTACAAAAGCTATTCGTGAGAAAATGAAATAAGTTCTAATTAAAAAGTGTCACACAACAACATAAAGACAACTAATTTTAAAGTTAGGTGATTATGTAATAGCAAGAAAGGATAAAGTTTCCATTTAGATCAAGTTACATCATGCTTGACCATAGTCATATTTTAGGTCAAAGGTAAACATAAAAGTTTAAGATGGTCATTAGGGTTTATTTAGATGGTTCAAGACCCAAATCATAGAAAACATGGGCTAAACTTATTGATTTGTATGGATATATATGCATAGATTATTATTATCACTAAGGGATCATAGTGGACATTAATCACCATTTAAAAGATCATATAAGTGACTTCTTTAGAAAATCAAGGATAGTATAAGAAAAATTAGAAGCAGGAATTAACACTATCAAAAAGATGATATTTTTTAGTCAAAACAATATATAACATCATTAGGTTTGGATAAAGCATTGGAGAGCTATGATTCATGGGAAATAAACATGTTTTACTTGATTTTTGTACAAGATTCTCACCCTATGGGCTTCGGTGGGCTGACTCACTCTTCCGAGCCCAAGGCTTGTGGGCGTGCATTAACCAGTGCTGATCCAGGGCACCTGGGATCATTAGTCGTATCCTACCACCCACAACCACCCTTGACGGGTTTCTCTATCACCTGCCACTGTCTGGCCAAATAGTGCCATACGAAGAGTAGAGGAGAGGGAGTGGGTCATCAATTCCCTTTGCTCACGGTCCACCTTGGTCCATGTTTCATCCAAGGGTTGAGGATTTGTCCCTAATCTTGGAAAAGCCCACACGAAGCAGGTGGCTCTTCTACAGCTATAGCTTGTCAGAGAACTAGCACCGGCCCAGATCTAGCAATGTAGAGGCCCCACAACCACCCGCCCGACTCTAGCACAACAGCCCAAAGATGAAGGAGCGGTTTCTTCTCACTGAAGAGCACAAGATCACATATGCCCAAAGAGGGCTTGGCAGTAGTGCCATGGAGCAAGGGTGGAGAAAGGGTCAAAGGGGAGGTGTTAGGGCATGCAATAGCAAGCAAAGTGAGGGAAAAGAATGGGATAGTGCAAACGGACTCGACGGGGGCTTTAATTCAGCAAAAGGAAGTAGGAATGAGGATGATTGGAGGGGCAAAGCTCGGGCGCCATTGGCTCTGGGATGGCATACGAAGGTTAGGGAAAACCTCTTGGCTGTCAGATCTTGGGTGAAATCTATGGGGAAGTAAATCCAATGGTCTGTGTTGTTGGGGGTAGATTTCCCTTATTGTGTTTGGCTGAGAACATTTGCTGGGATAGAAAGGACGACACCTAATCTACTGGGCCACACTCTCCAAATAAGGCCCAAAATGGATAATAACAAGTAAAATCAATTTAAATCAAATAAAAATGAGTCAATTTCAAATGGTCACAACTCAAGCTATGATGGTCCAATCAAAGTGATTTTTGTACATTTAGAAAGATAATTGGAAGCTTTACAACTTGACATACATTAGGGAGTAAATTGTGAACATTAATTTGGTTCAAAGAAGTTTACAAGATGGTGATACGTCAAGAAGATGAAACTTAAGTCTAAAAGAAAATTGAGAATCAACACAAGACATATGTACATAAGATGATTTAACTAAACATTAAGACACATTCAGTCATGTAATATAGGGATATGGTGAGGAATTAGTGCAAGTATGAAGTTCATAACACATACGTGGAGAGAGAGAAAAGTCTAGGTTATCACATGTATCAGTTAGAGTTTATATCATGAACTAATTCAGTGTCATCAGTGCAAGGCTCAACAAGGATAGCCTCAATCCCAAAGGAAGGTGGTGAAGTAGGTGCATTAGAAAGGAGGCTCAACATGGGTGGCCTCAATCTGACTAGGAGTCTCAACATGGGAAGCCTCAATCCTAGAGGGAGACTCAACATGTGTGGTCTCAGTGACACCAAAAGGAGTAACACTTTGAGTAGGAGTCATCAGCTCATCATGTGTAGTGGTGGTAAAATTATTTTGAGACCAAACATCTTTATAAATACGTGTGTAGTAAGGTGTGTACTTAAGAAAATGACATGTCTATTAATGTGGAGGCAGTGAGAAATTTGGTTAAAGCAACTATAACCCCTATGTTTCATCACTCTATCCAACAAGAACACAAAAAATAGAGTGAGATGATAACTTATCGCTCATGTTTGGGTAAAGAACAAAACAAGTGCATCCAAAGACACACAAATGCCTATAGGAAGGAGGAAAACCATAAAGCTTCTCATGTGGTGAAACTCCATCAAGACCTTCTATAGGCATAAGGTTGATCAGATAAATGGAAGTGAGAATAGCCTCGACCCAAAAATGACAAGGCACATTGGAACTATGAAGGAGAGATCTACTGGTCTCTAAGATGTATCTATGTTTCCCTTCAACAGATCCATCTTGCTCATGGGTATAAGGACAACACTGTTGTAATAGGGTACCTTGGGAATCAAATATGGAATGCATGGTGCTAGATGTATATTCTTTGGCTCTGACAGCATGAAAGACACATATAACTTTGTTAAGTTAAGTTTGAACTCTAGTGATAAAAGATTGGTTAATTTGAGGGAACTTGGACCTATTTAAAGGACATAAACTCGAATATACTTTAAAAAATCATCAATGAATCTTTCATAGAATTGATAACCACTTCGAGACACAAAAAGGCAGGTCCTAGAATATCAGAATGTATAAGATCAAAAGAATTACTACTTTTACAGGTGGAGTTTGGAAAAGGTAAAACAACATCTTTTGCAAGTTTGCAACTCACACATTCATGGAGTAAAGTTTAATTTGATACTTCACCTAAGACATCAAACTTGGTAATATTTTTGATACGACAAGAGGACACATGACCCAAACTGTGATGTCGCAAATTTGGGGATGACTTGACTCCAATAGAAGCAACTCGAGCATGATCTGAGGAAGGGATATGTAGACTAGTAACATGATATAAGCCACCATCTCAATTTGCAGCTCTAATCTCCTAGCTTGAACGTGGGCTCTGCATAATGTAACCACCAACATCGAATATGACTCTACATCCCAAATCACAGATACAACCAACAGAAACAAGATTCATGTTGATATTAGGAATATGTAAGACTTTAGATAAACTAAGATGTCCATACGTGTATGACTGAGGAGTGATGGAACCAATATGTGATGCATTAATAAAAGATCCATCTGTTGTTTGTATTGGAGCATGATGAATAGAGTAATAGTCTCTCAAGATGGAAGCATGAGGTGTCATGTGGTTAATGGAACCTAAATTAATAATCCAGTCATGAAAGGAACTACTAGTTATAGAAGCAGCAGTTGGCGATGCAGAGATGGTGAGATTTGAAGGTGTGGAAGTGGAAATATGAGCAGAACGAGCCCCGTTGGAAGTGGAAGTAGAAGAGAGGTGCTTTTTGCTAAAATTTCTATCCATGTATTCTTTCAAAAGCTTTGGATGAAGGCAAAAACACTCCTTTTCAAGACTATCTTTCTTATGGAAGTAAGTGCACACTAGATGGTCACATGATCATGTAATAGTAGCAGTAGGTGTGGTAGGTGTGGCAGAAGGAGCAACAATAGCAAGTATATTATCTGCCTTTGTGATTATTGGGGAATGAAGATGTGATGGAAAATTGGGTTTGAGGATCATAAGTCGAGTCTCATCAACCACTAATTTAGGGATGATAGACTCTAAAGTAGGTGTAATGGCCCGCTGAATGATGCTTGTCGGACGAGAATTGAATTTTGAATGTAATGCCATAAGGAGTCGGTACAACTCAAACTCTTTATTATGTGACGGACAAGAAGAGAAAGTAGGCAGTGATGGCACGGGTGGGCAAGTGCCCTACCCATTGCCGCTCAAACAGCCAAAGTCTATTTGAGGATTCTGAGGTTAATTTGATATGTGTTAGACTCCGAGAAGCTAATAACTTGTCGTACCCTACCTGCTTTACTCGTTGTTTGATAAAATCATGATTGACTGGTCACCGACGTTTCCTATTCCGATAAAATTGTGACTTGGCATGATGCATATCACATTTGTTTGCCTAACGGGAAGTCCAGCTAATCCAATATCAGATTTGAAAAATAAATAGTTGAATAACTCACTGCATACCACACTAATATCTCCTCGTACTATATTTTACAACCTGCCTTTCACATGTGACTCCCAATTATTGTTTAAAATCTATGTGCGGCTCCCATATACATTGCCTTTACACATGCCATTCTTGTCTTCAAAGTACTACCTATAATCATCGATCATGTATTTATTTTACAAAGTTAAATGTTTTTTTATATAATAAGTCACAAACAAATCTTATCTTTTTGGTAGGATAGTAAGTAGGGATGAACTTATGTATGATAGGCACTTAAGAAAGATGAATGATATTTGGTTATGAATTATGCAATGAGCTTGATGTAGATTGTAGGGTGAAATGTATGATCACACTTGTTGGAATTCTTGTTGTGTTCTTGTCTAGTGTGGCAAACGTTTTTGGCCTGTAAACTTCTTATATCTTTGGTACAACATACACAATATGTGTTATCATAATTTTGGATAGGACCATGAGCTTGGCATAAATATGTCGCCACGCATGTAACATGAGAGTGATTTTTTTGTACATCGAAATAACATTCATGAAGTAAATTAATGTAATTTTTATGCTCTTTTGAGGAAAATACAGTTGTGACGAACAAGTTCAGGACATTTGTACGATTTTTTTCTCTTTGTAATACCATAACCAATTGTTTTTACTTAGTTATATTTGATGCATACTAAGTTTCAATATATAAAAATTTGAAATTTTTACAATTACTATGTTGGTGGCCCGGTGCCCTCCCTGATTAAAATTTCTGGCTTCGCCACTGAAAGTAGGCCTATTAATGTTGCCAAGATGTCACAAGGCACTCATATGTTGTAGAACTCAGATATAGTAAAATGACCTTGTGTTGCCCTTGCGGCCTCTGTAGCTAGCTGATATTTATGAACGCCATTAAACTGCGTAAAACAACTCTTTATACTGGACTATATACTTGTAGCAGATTTATGTTCTCCTAAAAGACCGTTTTCAATATCAATATTGAACAAACTCAATCAAATAGGCCATAATTCTTTCACCAACGGTCTGCCACTTTGTAAATTCTGGATTAACAGATTCCTTCTCTTCAGAAATAATATGCATAGTAAGTGTTAAAGATGCATCCAGGTGCGAAAGAACATGACGGCCAAGAAGGGTCGCCACGAGCAGTAGCATGCCATGGTCACCTTACTTTAGCACTTTGAAGAAGAATTCCGGATGCATGATGCGGTAGGAAATCATAATGTGGCTTCAGTAAAAAAATACAGACAGAGAAAAGATCTGAATACAAACCAGCACTCGTAGAGAGTAAATTTGAAATCCACAACGCAAAATAAACAAATCTGCTTCTTTAATATTTTATCGCCTTTTATTTCGGATCAGATTTATTCCATGCCGATGTGCACTGCGAGGAGGCAAATGAAACTAGCGTTGAACCTTTTTGCAAGTTTACGAATAGAAACCTTCACGAGGAGGTAAAATAATTAAAATGAAAATGTGCATGGTCAGCATGCAAGATGAAGTACGATGGAGTAGTATCCAAAGCGCTATGGAACGTGATGTTGCGGAAGGAATGCGACCCAGCAGAACGTAGCGGTACAGAATGATTGTGGGTGGAGGCTGCCGGCTGTGACTTGATGGGAGAGGTAAAGGAAAGTCCTAACTCTAGTTAGGTTATGATTTCATATTATAATATAAATTAGACACAAGGAAGGGAAGGAAGCAGCCCCCGCCTCTATCCGGCCTATTATTCCGATAGTATCTCGCACTCACGCTCTTATTTGACTTCTGCTCGGGGATGTAGTTGTAGATACGTTCGTCTCCGTAGATCGTTGGCTCCACCTCATGTATCCTTCGACAACATGTTGTTCTTGTCGTCATATTCCATATATCACTTAGTCATCTTTGTCTTGTTCTTATATATATATATATATATATATATATATATATATATATATATATATATATATATATATATATATATATATATATATATATATATATATTTCATATATGAAATTGAAATAGTTACTTTTCAGAAAATTATAACAAAATAAGAAAATGCATATAGGTACGAAGATCTCTATATTTTATTTTTCTGAAGTGAAGGTGGGAGAAAAGAGAAAACTACCTAGCGTTATATACTTATCACCAATACATCGCAGGGTTCATCATGACAGGTTGCTCATGGAGCTATATTTTTCATTAGAGATTACAATCCAAAACAGAATAAAGATAATGTATTGGCAAGAATGCTAGCACATAAAGAAACTCTCATATCTCATTTAAGTTGGGCCAGTCTTTTTTAGGGATCACCATCGGGACTGGTACTGCTACTAGATTACCTCATCTAAAGTCAACACTTTCAAACTAGCCAGTTGGATCTCAAACTGAAGAAATAGCATCCCCCGTACCCCTTTCCTCGAAAGCTGGAACACTTGGGCATCGAAATCCTATGCCTAACCTTTTTGAGCTTATAATCTCACACCCCAAACGGTTCTTGATTCTCAAAAAGAGAGTTTGACATGTCTTTGAAATGAATACAATGATATGGAGGGAGGACTGGATCGAAGACAATATCAATTGCCCAAGCAGGGAGCATGTCAAAAGACAAAAAGCTTCCAACTCTCCGAATTTCCTCTTCTCACTTTACCAACTTACTAGGATGAGGGACGTAACATGCTTGGGGATCTCTAAAAGAAGAACTAGCTCCTGAGATGGGGATCATCTAATTTAGGGTGTAACCCTACTTCGGTCTTTTTAGAAAATTCTATAGAAGCACTGGTAAACGGGGGCAGTAGCCCTAATTGCCCTAAGGTGGCAAAGTTCCTTGTTGTATAAGTAGTGACATGTACGAATGGTGTCACGACTGCCCCGTTGTCTCCGACATGGACCCGGTGAAATTAAATTCCCCGTGCTCCATTAAACAGTAGAGAGAGAGAGACAATGTATATGCAATATACTTTAGAGTACACAAAAATGAGGGTACAATATAAAAGAGGTATACATAAGCTATGTATTTAACAATGGTCAAGGATTTGAACCTAAATTTAAGCACTATATTGACCACCCTTGTGCTATGCGAAAATGCCCGTTGATGGACTCCCACCACTATACTGCCCACCACTATACTGCTACGGACTACGGAGTGAATAGACGCATTAACCTTTTACATTGGGCCTAGGGCCTGGTCTTTTCCAGCCCATCCTGGGTTCACCCCTTGCTGTAGCGGGGTTTCAAAACCCCACACTTCTGTTCGCGAGCGGGCTCAAAATACATCAGACACTACACACTATACCGAAGGAATAGCTGGGATCGTTCTTTTCTTCTGCTATTGTTTGTTTTTTTTTTTGAGTTAGAAGGAGACTTAGTCTTCTCCCTCCCTCAAATAAGTGTCAGAATCTGGATGACCCAAGAGATTATAAATACAATATTCAACAGGAAATTTCGAATCCGGATCTTTCGGGGAGGACAGGTCAGACCGAACCATGCGTTACAGTGGCTGGATTTGTTGTTTGTTACGCCACAAGAGAAGGCATAAATTAAAACTGAGTCATAACCAGACCTCCGATTTCACCCGGACATTCCCTGGAAACTCTCCCCACTCCCCAGATCACGTCACGTCCTCCTAGAAACAAAGTTCATGTTGTCCTTTTTTCTTTCAGCAGCAGGTCCGGGGTCCCCTTCGTTTCCCCTTAAATCTGACCACTGCTCCAGAAAAAGATGGAAGTCCCCATGCATTTACTGGCGCAGGCCAGCTGCCCACTCCCCGCGCGTGGTCCCGAGGCGTTCAGAGTCCAAACCGCTCAAAACAGGGTCCCCACTGGTTTTCGTTGGGAAAACTGCTCCCACGCGCGCGTCAAAACGTGAGTTACCCCCAGTGCGCGTCCTGGAGGTGTTTTGGATTATCTTTTGCCTTCCGCGAAAACAAGAGAATAGTACTTTTGTCAAGCATTCACGTGATTATTCTGGTGGCGGCCCGCCGACAGAGGTATCATGGTATTTTGATGGTATTCCGTAGATTCTACCGGCCGTGCCGGTGGGTCTTCTCTAGGTGGCGGCCCTCCCCATCCACCCTCTCCTCGGGTGTTGCTGCGTCGGGACTTTTATCTTGCGTCATCGTTATCGAGGCCTCCTCTGCCACCGCTGGCGGCGACACAAATACAAGCGGGCAGTCTCCATATCCTGGCACAGAAAAGGAAAAATTCTAGACATAGTCATCTTTCCGCCCATTTGTCCATGAGTAATTCCAGCCGTAACCGGTTGTCCACCCGGCCACCCACCCGGCTGGGGCTGTTGTAAAGTTCCATGTAGACCAGCTTTATTTATTTTTAAATAGAAGGAGGTAGAAACAAAATGAAAACTTGTATTGATCATAACTTTCAAGCCACAATGAATTTTTCAATAAAACAAAAAGTACTAGATTTGTAATAGAAAATATTTTTTAATAAGACCAATGTTGATATATTTTGAAAAACAATAATATGAAAAAATATAATACATGTGTTTTGGGCATAATAATCCATATTCTGAGCACATGTCTATAGTATATATTTTGTCTCATACAACCAACAACATTAAAAGTAAAATAATAAAAGAGAAAAAATGTATGTGTTCACAACTTTAGTCTAGTTTTATTTATTAAAGAAATAAAGGATGAGAGAAGTAAAAGAGAGAAAATGTTTTTTCCCATAACTTTCACTTTGGAGCATATTTTTTAATGAAATAAATTGTATTAGAATCTTTGTAAAAAATACTTTCCAACAAGACTAGTATTGACATGCTTTAAAATAATGATAATATGAGAGAAATATAGTATCCATATTTTAGGATACCATACACATGCTTTGAGTATGGACGTACAGTACTTGTGAGTATAGTACATTACATTCGTGTTTCTCCCAAATCATATACAATATTTACTTGTTCATCTATGGATTCGATTAAACTAACATTAGCAATGAGTTTAGTAATGTACTTTTGAATGAATAAGATCAAGGATTAGTTATTCTTAAACATAGGTGAAAGTATTGCAGTTTAGTAAAATGTGTATGTTTTTAATGAAATGTGAATTAGTTTATATAGGTACGGTATGTGATTATTGATAATCTTTTATACATGATATGTCCCGTACTGTACCAACAAGATCATCAAATCATGTATTATTATTATGTCTCGTACGGTACCTCTAGTACTGCACGTCTAGTACAATACTTTGTATTACAAAATGTGGTTGTTAGTACAGTACTTCTTGTACCAATAAGATCATTAAATCATGTATTGTTCTTGTGTCTCGTACGGTACTTCTAGTACTGTACGTCTAATACTATACTTTGTATTACAAAATGTGGTTGTTAGTACTGTACTTCTAGTAATAACAAGATTATCAAATCATGTATTGTTGGTATGTCTCGTACAATACTTCTAGTAATATACGTCTAGTATTATACTTTGTATTACAAAATGTGGTTGTTAGTACTATACTTCTTGTACCAACAAGATCATCAAATCATTATTGTATGTCTCGTACAGTACCTCTAGTGTTGTATGTCTAGTACTATACTTTGTGTTACAAAATGTGGCTGTTAGTACTATACTTCTTGTACCAACAAGATCATCAAATCATGCATTGTATGTCTCGTACAGTACCTCTAGTATTGTACGTCTAGTACAATACTTTGTATTACAAAATGTGGTTGTTAGTACTGTACTTCTTATACCAATAAGATCATCAAATCATGTATTGTTGTTTTGTCTCATACAGTACCTCTAGTATTGTACATCTAATACTATACTTTGTATTACAAAATGTGGCTGTTAGTATTGTACTTCTTTTTTTTTGAGCAATCTGAACATCTTCATTACTGAAAAGCCATACGACATCTACACATAGGAAAAGTGATTCTGGAAGTAGATACAACCAAGAGAAGGCCTATCTGATCCCCAAAACTCATATTGGAATGATAATAGAACGCTTCTGCATTGATCTCTTTTCCACTAGGATGACATAAGCAACTTTTCATAAGAGATTCCTTCAACCTGAGCATGGATCGGAGATGATAAACCTACAAATGAAAAATATACAGACCAGTGTTTTCCGCCACATGCAGAGCCATAGACCCAACAGTGAATACGAACAAAAGAAATCGAGGCCAGTAAGAGCCAAGACTCATAGCTCCCAAATAGAGAGAATGACAACGTCGACAAACAACGACAACAACGCCGATGAGCGGTGAGAAACGGGCAGAAGAGCCTGCCGTAAAGAAAAATAAGAAAAAAACTAAAAGGAAGAAAACCTAGAAACCATAAGGACAGGAAGAGAGAAGAAGAAAGTAGCCCGATGGCGTGGAGATCAAGAACGAAGGTTTCCACACTGTTGTCTGAAGGGCGATTAAGAGCCCAGGGGGAGCGGGCTAGCGCACACCGGCGGAAAGCGCCCCTCCCCCGAGCTACCGCTGTGCTCCCAAGCCCTAGTCGCCTATCGAAATTGTTGTGCTCCCCTCAGCTAGTTCTCTGTTAGTATTGTACTTCTAGTAACAATAAGATCATCAAATTATATATTATTGTTGTGTCTCGTATGGTACCTTGAGTATCTTTGTATATGATTATTATCAAACGTTACATTTTGAATGTATGCAAAAATTAATATAAATGATAACATGTACGGTACTTATGGATTTATGACATAATATGGAATATGGAGAAATAAAGAGGCAATAAGTACTATACCTGAATGGTCAATCTGAGTACAGTATCTAAAAACGTATTGTACTTTTGTATACTTCTCTCCTCTCTTAATATACTTATAATATTATTTTTTCCAAAGTATGTCAACATTGGTCTTGATAGAAAGTATTTTTCATTAGGAATCTGATGTTTTTTTATTTAGGAAAAATTTTCATTTAGAATTGATAGTTATGAGCAAAACTGGTTTCTCTCTCTTCTTTTTATTCTCTTTTTAACTTTCCAACAACTTTTTGCCACATCAGTAGTGCCTCATTTCCAACTACCGGGTAGGCTCCCGGGGATGTGGATGGGTGCATGTAGCGTTACTCTTTGTCCATCCGGTTTCCCACCGGATTTGCTGCTCCCAATATAAGACGGAGCACGCTGCTCCTTACTTCAAGGAATGCCACGAATAAACTGAAAATGATCTAGGCCCGTAATCTATATTTACGTGTACACGTGTAAGCAACTCAAAGAAGGAGTAGCCTACACCCTCTAAATGTGGGTGCAACAAATCCTCACTCACCAAGTTTTGGGGAATGGGAACTGACACCACATGTCATGGGGTCCAAATCTTCTGTACCCAACCTCTGTGCCCACCTCTGTACCCACATGATCTGATCCATACACTTGTAGGCCCCATAGGGAGGTATATGGTCGAGATGTACGGGGCACATTGTCCCAGGCACAGAGGATTTCAACCCCATGTCATGATGTTAGCAGCAGTTAAAGCAATAAAGGATGAGGGAAGTAAAAGAGAGAGAAAATGTTTTTGTCCATAACTTTCAATCCGTAGCGTATTTTTTGATGAAATAAATTGCATTAGAATCCTTATAAAAATACTTTCCAACAAGACTAGTGTTGATATACTTTGAAATAATGATAATACGTGAGAAATATAGTATCTTTATTTTAGGATACCATACACATATTTTGGGTACAGACGTACAGTACTCGTTCAGTACATCACATTCACATGTTCTGGGTACAGACGTACAGTACTCGTGAGTATAGTACATTACCTTTGAGTTTCTCTCAAATCATGTACAATAGCTTCTTGCTTTTCTATGGATTCGATCGAGCTAACAATAGCGATGAGTTTAATATTATACTTTTGAATGAAAGGGATCAAAGATTAGATGTTCTTAAACAATAGTTGAAAGTACTGTACTTTAGTAAAATGTGTACGTTTTTTAGTAAAATGTGAATTAGTTTATATAGGTATGGTATGTGGTTATCGAAATTCTTTTATACATGGCATGTCTCGTACTGTACTAACAAGATCATTGAATCATGTATTGTTGTTATGTCTCATACGGTACCTCTAGTACTATACGGAGCGTATTTTCTGATGAAATAAATTATAAAATTGTAGAATGTGGTGAAAAATAATGAGGCAATTTGTATTGTACGTCTGTACATATTACAAATGTTAATGCTTAAAAAAATAGAATTTGGTTGTTAGTATTGTACTTCTAGTAGTGTTTTTTTATATTACAAAATTTAGTTGTTAGTACTGTACTTTTAGTAGAATGTGTGGATATCCTTGTATATGATTTTTGGCAAACACTACATTCTACATGTATGTAAAATTTAATATAAATGATAAAATGTACAGTAATTATGGATGGATTTATGACATAATATGGAATATGAAAAAAAGAAGCAATGAGTATTGTCCCTGAATGGTCAATCTAAGTACAGTACCCAAAAATGTACTGTAAACTTCTCTCCTATTTTAATATACTTCTAATATTATTTTTTTCAAAGTATGTCAAAATTGGTTTTGATAGAAATTTTTTATGACGAACCTATTGCTATTTATTTCAACCTAAAATTCCTTACGATTTAAGAGTTATGTCCAAAATATTTTTCTCTCTCTAGTTTTTTTTCTCTTTCATGGTGTATTTACTTTTTCTACCACATCAGCATTGACCACACATCCCAACCACTGGGTAGATGACCGCGTGGGTGGGCGAGGATGTTTAGCGTAGCTCTCAAAAAAGAGGATGCAGATCTGGGCCAGCGGCCACTGAGGCTCAGTGTGATGGTGGACCCCAGGCAGCAACTACCTCGGCTGATCTTCCAGCTGCACCAAACATAGCGCAAGGCGGAGTGATGCACCCCCGTAATAGGCCATAAGCGACGATGGCATTTGAAGTTCAAAGAGAGACAGAGGGCCAACAATCAACCACATCAACAACTGCGGACTAGCACAGCAAGGGAGAGCAAGCGCCTCAGCAAAAGGGGAAAAGGTTATGGATTTCTCACTCCATTAAACTAAGGATAAGGCAGTGAGAACGTTGAGATCTTTCATGGTTGCATCCATGGGTCTGGCGCACAACCTGTTAGGTCATCCAAACACTAGCACCAGCAATGCAGCTGCCTCCGCACATTCAAATGAGAGCATTAGACCTTTAGGCACCGGGAGGATGAGAATTTTTAATAATGGGTCAGACACCAGAGATAATCCCTGAGGATGGATTAGTTCAGGCAAGGGGGGTTACAAGACAGAGGAGGTTGGTTTGGTCCAGGGAAGATTTGGATTTAGGTTCATCCTGGAGGTCTAAGGGGGTAGATGACATCTTTTCGCAATCCTTTGATTGCGCTCGATACCATATGAGAGGGTTGATGAGGAGGAAGAGAAAATGATTTTCTTTCCACCCTTGTTTTGGGATGACCCGGGGGTTGCGAGGAGATAGAGGGTCTAGTTAAGTCTTTATATAGTAGAAAGCATAGAGTAAGAGGTCTCAAAACTCATGGGGAAATTCATAATCTGGAATGCAAGGGGGTTGCAAATACAAGAACCAAAGATCGTCTAAAATATTTGTCTAATGAACATGACTGGTTGGACCTAGCCATCCTAAAACCTTTTCTAGAACATACAAGAGTAGAGAAATTAAAATGTTTAACGAGCTTCAATTGGGTGGCCACTAATGGTTTAGAAGGGGGTAAAGTGTGAATCTTCTCTTTACCTTCCTATCACCCCAGGTGATGGGCGTTTCACAACAACACCTATCCATTGATTTCAGTATTGAAGGGTCAAGGGTAGGCATCTTTGTCGTCTATGCATCATGCAACGCATATGAGAGGATGGTCTTGTGGGATGAACTCAATTTCCTTAGTGCCCGTATAGGAGACCTAACATGGTTAATATCAGGCGACTTCAACTCTTATAGGTCTACAGACGAGAGGATAAGAGGGGAAGAACCATGCAAGAAAGCGATGAAAGACTTCAATGATTGGATAGCATCCATGCGGCTAGAGGAGATACCTTTCACAGGAAGTCATTTTACGTGGGTTGACAGTCAAGAGGGTCGGCCTGCCCAATGGGGGAGGCTTGATCGAGGTTTTACTTCCAATTTCTGGACATATCATTGGCATATTTTAGAAGAGCATATGCTAAGGACGAGAGCATTCGATCACTGTCTGTTCATTTTTCATCTATCCTTGGGAAGAGAGGAGGCCAAACCATCTGGGTTTAAATTCCTTAAGACGTGGCTTAGATACCCAACCATCCAAGAGCTCATTTCAAACCATTGAACTTTATATTCATGGGGTGACCTGTCCTACAGGTTATATGAAAAACAAAAGAACCTCAACCAAGCCCTTAATATTTGGAATAAAGAAGTAGTTGGAAACATTTTTGATAAAGTAAGGTAGAGTGGACATTTAGTTAAAACCCTTCAAATCGAGGGTTGGGGATTTGTTGTCGGTATTGGAACTTGAAAAAATCTACCAAGCGGAATCAGAACTTGAGGAATTACAACGGTGGGGAGAATGCAACTATAGAGAAAGGTAAGGGGTTAAATGGCATAAAGAAGGTGATCGGAACACTAGATTTTTTTCATTCACACGTGAAAGCAAGGAGAAAGCACTACTACAGAAACAGCCTTTGGCGTCGGTTGTTTAACCCCCTTTGGCGTCGGTTTCTGACCGACGCCTATGTGGGCGCCGCTAAAGGTCGAACACTTCGGCGTCGGTTTTTTAACCGACGCCAATAGTCCATATAGGCGTCGGTCTTTTAGTAGATAACCGATGCCAAAAGAGTCCTAGATGATGCTTTTTTCTGTGGCGCGAACCCTTTTGGCATCGGTTTTCTATAAAAAAACCGACGCCATACTTCAAGACAACACGGTCGTGCTTCCCTGCACGGCCATGTTTAGTACTATAGGCGTCGGTTTTATATGAATAACCGACACCTTTTCCACCACGGTCGTGCTATCCTGCACGGTCGGGTTGTTTGTACTATTAGGCGTCGGTTTTTGTCCAATAACCGACGTTGTAGGTCTTTGCTGATGGTTTTCTGTAAATAACCGACACCTATATCTTTTTTTTTTATATCAGTTTGCAGGCCTACTGTGGCTGGTCAGTAGGATGAGAACCTGCAGTTCAGTTTTCTGAACTGCAGGTTTACGACATCCATTGATATCAGCCTACAAACAGGCCACAAACCTGCAAAAGTCCCAAGGAAAATTTCACACAAGTAGATACATTCAGACATCAATTCAATTCTCACATTCACACATATAGAAACATTCAAATACATGTATTAACATTCAGAAATATTCATTTACAAAGTATCATTCATTATCGTTATCAACATCCCAATTATATCTTACAGTTGCCACTGCTTGTATGGCTTTTGCCCATTCTTCTCTTATTTCATCTAATGCTTCCATCGTATATGGAGCATGTATATTTTTTAAGCGTTTACCTATAGTGTGGTCAGTTTTAAACACCTGCAAAGAGAATGATGTATATATATAAGTAATAATATAAAAATAAGATTGATATATTTCATACTAACTAATGAGACTATATATAATACCTCATGTATGTTATCGATGTCCAATGCGGCATGTCGGATAATCATCTGCATAAATCGCATCACACAGTATGTGCATGCCCAGTCGTTGTCTTGTGTAGTGCACTATAAATTGAAACATACAAAATAATACAACTAAGCACAATTCACATCAATAATATATACATTGGAGTCGGGAACTTACTTGTACGTTCTGCCAATTTATTGGCTGGTTCTTTTTCCTTGGGACCGTTCCTCCAGCCTTTTTGAATGCATCTAAACCCCTACATGTTAATATAACACAGTAAATTGCATAAGTAAATAGTAATGTAATAACATATGTTAACGGATACAAAAATGAAATATTTCTCACCAGAATAATGGCATTCTCATTACGTGTCCAATTTTAGTGTTTAATGTACTTCCCGCGGGATCTAGATAATAAACAGTGAACGTCCCGGGGACAATAACTAGTAACTCCCAATGTTTACCGCTAGAGGTAAAAAGTTAACAATTAATAACTCAAAATGCATAATAAAAATGGAATTTTCTTAAGTCCAAATTATAAATAAAGTAAACTTACTTGACATTGAATGGAGCTATTATTATCGTCTTCTTTTGCTGACCAAAAATTGTAAAAGCATCTATACAGTATTGTTGAACACTATCGGGGTCTTTAGCTACCATACTAATCAATGATGGAATCAAAAATCCCACATGATCAAATGCAAATTGTTTGCATTGATCTTCGACTAAGTAGCTGCAAAATATGTATTACATATGCATTAATATATAAGAAACCAGATCACCGAATCTTATACAAGGTATATAGATGTATAAACAAGATCTCACCTTATCCATGTCTCTATCATTGATGTATTCATCCAAGCATATATAAACAGCTCAATAATATCTTGTATAAATAAAGAGCTATCGTATGATTGACTTGCATAATCTGCATCTAAAGAAACAATTATAGGGCAATGTATATTATGTGCCCGTAGACAACATGCCATTCCCCTACAAGAAGGACCTAACGGGTATGTTAGGTCAGTTAGAACCCAACTTGGTAATGCGGGAAGTGGAGGTGGAGGCCTAGGTGCTCCTGGTGTCTTCTTTTTAACCTGTATATATAATTTCAGATCAGTTGACCTCATATATACACATTAACAGTCTAAATCAATGTAAATTTATCTTACAATTTCAGTAGTGTAGACGACATCTGCTTTGGGCCACAATATGACCCCGCCTTCTGCCTCACCAAGTGTATCAATATATGGGTGGGCATATGGCAACGCAACTTCCCTCCAATCTGGTAATACACATATCGGGCTCACACGAATGTAGCCCTGCGGCATTGGCGTCCCATGAAACGTTGCCCTAGGAAGGGACTGGTAAGCCTGCGCCTCTGCAACAACATAGTCTTGCATTCTTAAGCGGCATGGCTTCAATGCCTACAAATTTATGTAAAGAATGTTATACATATATACATATCATCTTGAAAACATATCATCTTGAAAAGACTAGCTACAATGTCATAAACAATACTTACAGAAGACGTGTTAGGCGATGGGTCTCCAGGATTACTCGCAGTCTGTTCATCAGGAGAAGAGTGGGTCGCCATAGGCTGATTGGAAGCCTGAGATGCCTGCCACTGCAGTAATTCTTCCTTGACCTTCTCAGCAACTACATCGTTGACCTTCTTAGCAACTATATCCTCAACTCTCTTATTCTCCTATACATGGATAAAAGAAACATTAGCTTCTTATTATTGCATTTCCTTTTGCAGTAACATTCTAAAAAAAGAATAGGTTACCTCTTCTTGAGAAAGTCCCGCTCTGGGTTTGCGCTGGGATGGCCCAAAGAATGCTTTGATGCCCACACCAGCGCCTGCACCCCTAACACGTCCAGGATGCTCTGGGTTACCCAGAGCAACTGTCAATTCATCCCTTGTGCCCTGACGGATGAACGTGCCTTGTTTCCTCTGCTCGTGCAGCTCCCGCTAATCACCATCAACAGAAATTGGTAAGTTAACACCACAAATAATCAATATTCAAACGATTGCTCTAAGAGTTGTATTTTACCATTTTCGCAGCCGCCTCAGCAATTACGGGCTTCTTTATTTCACCCTTCTTGTTTTGCCTCCCAGCTATCCAGATATCATGGCGAGGCATGGGTGTGGCAGACTCCTGAGTAGGAGCAGACTCCTGAGTAGGAGCAGACTCCGCATGTAGTCTTTGGCGAACGCTTGCATAGCCTTTTGGACCCATAGTGTGGTCATGCACATTCAGTGCACGCCTTGCTTTTTGTGCGTCACTGAGGGCCTAGTTAGTATGCACATTAATGATTTGGTTAGTATCACTAAATGTTAATCTTAAATAGGTGAATACAATGTATATTGATTAAATTGGGAGTGACACCTAATACCTTGAATTCTTCAGATTTTCTTGAAGTAACAAAATTGTCCCAATCTTCTTTGTCCAAGAAGTTCCATTGTTCAAGGGCTGACTTCTTTTTCTTATCACCCTCTTTTATGTATTCTCTGTTCAGATTTGTCCTATAATTCCTAAGCATCTTTCCAGCGTGTTGCATCACACTTTTACGATGCAGCTTCTCATCCAATGCAAACAGATTCTGTAAAATAGAAATGTTATTCACTAGTATCCAAAATAGAATTGCAAATAATAGAATTTGTAATCTACAAAATAGAATTGCAAATAATAATAACTCACGCATAAATCCTTCCATATCAAGTCTTTTTCCCCTGAGGAACTTTATGCCAGTTATCATACTTAACACCACAATGGCTCCGAGTGGTACACCCAAGATAGTTTACAAAATTATTGTGGTTCACTCCAATTGCATTTCCTCCATTATCAAACTCCACAACCAATTTGGATCCACTGCCACTAAGCGCTATTAACTTCTTCAACAGAGTGATGCCCCTTTTCTTGTTAAGTGTTTGGTGCTGCGCATCAAGTTGCTCCAGTGCTTCAGTGGGTACATGTGCATCATCAACCTAAAATTTGACAAAAATAAACACATTGAATTAGCCCAATATATAAATATAAGATATATGACATAACTAGAAGATAATGAATTTTATAGAAATACAGGATATGTTTTTAGAACTTACATTGGTATCCTCGCCATGCTCGTCATGGACAGCATGCTCATCATGGACTTCATTCTCATCATGGACATCATGCTCATCATGGTCAGCCATCTGAAAATGTCATTAAAAAGGCAAACATTTAGCATTTGTATTAACTAGAAAAAGGCAAACATTTAGCATTTGTATTAACTAGAAAAAGGCAAACATTTAGCATTTTTATAAACATATTAGGAAAAGATTAGGGTATACACTTACATCCTAAGTGTATAATGTGATGTCATTCTTATATATAATAAATGTGTACCACCTATCTCATCCTTGAACACCTAATCTCACTAGTAAGTGTATAATGTGTATTGGATTTTCCAGAAAATTTTGGCAACATTTCCCCGCTGTTCTCTAAGTACATATGTACTTAGAGAACAAACGGGGAAATGCTACCGAAATTTTCTCGAAAACCCAATACACATTATACACTTACATCCTAAGTGAGATTAGGTGTTCAAGAACAGTCCCAAACTGGGGACTATCCAAGATTTACTCCTAATGAGTCAATCTTGGACGGGTTTCTAGGCCAACAAACACATTTGATGTCATTCTTATATATAATAAATGTGTACCACCTATCCCATCCTTGAACACCTAATCTCACTAGTAAGTGTATAATGTGTATTGGGTTTTCAAGAAAATTTTGGCAGCATTTCCCCGCTGTTCTTTAAGTACATATGTACTTAGAGAACAAACGGGGAAATGCTACCGAAATTTTCTCAAAAACCCAATACACATTATACACTTACATCCTAAGTGAGATTAGGTGTTCAAGAACAGTCCCAAACCGGGGACTATCCAAGATTTACTCCTAATGAGTCAATCTTGGACGGGTTTCTAGGCCAACAAACACAATAATAGATATGTACATGTTAGAGTTTCATCACAATTAATGTTAGGGTTTCATCACAATTGATGTTAGGGTTTCATCAATGTTAGGTTTAATCAAATAAAATTAGGATGCTAGAATTTACAAGTTTAAATCTTATTTCAACATGCATCAAAATTTACTGAATTAAGTCAAACATTAGGATTAGAAGCACAAATATATGCAAGCAAAAAAAAATTTCATATCCTAGGATTTACATAAAACATTACATGAAAATTTGTTCATATCTTTACCAACAGCAAGCACGGCCGTGGCTGTGTTGGCCTACCACGGTCGTGCTGTCCAGCACGGCCGTGGTAGGCCAACACAGCCACGGCCGTGCTTGCTGCATGTTGGTAAATAGCTAGGGAGAAGGAGAGGTAGCGCTACCTGGAGCTAGTGTGGAGAGGACCGCCGGCGGCAGCAGTGTGTGGAGGAGCTAGAGTAGCAGTGGCAGCGACAGCAACAAACGACCGGGGGCGGGCGGCGGGCAGAAGCAACTGACAGTCGGAGAAGCAGCAGGCGCCGGCCGGAGAAGCACCAGGAGAAGAAGCAGCAGCGGCGGGCGGCGGGCAGCGGCGCCGGTGAGCAGAAGAGAACCAAAGCAGCGGCGGCGAGCAGAAGCAACCGACGATGGGTGATTTTGGGAGAACGGTGGCGAGCAGCAGCACAGAAGAGAAGTCACGATGAAACAGGAAGAAAGGGGGAAGAGCCGGGTATCGGGTCTATTAAGTTGATCAACGACGTCAGTTATCTACACAACCGACGCCTATTATGCTTTAGCGTCGGTTGTTTGAACCAACCGACGTCCAATAGGACGATATTTTCACGAAAATGTTTGGCGGGAACCACTTTCAGCGTCGGTTATAGAAGGTTAACCGACACTGAAAGTGACACTTTTCGCGCAAATTTTCATCGCGCATAGGCGTCGGTTTCTATCTACATAACCGACGCTGAAAGTGACACTATTTTTTTTGCTCGAAAATTGGATTTCGCGGGCGACTTTAGGCGTCGGTTTGTTATTAACAACCGACGCTGTATTCAAAGCGGTACCCGTGTCTGGCTGGTCTTCGAATATAGACGTTGGTTTGCCTAAATAACCGACGTCTAATATTTTAGGCGTCGGTTTTCCTAAAGAACCGACGCCCAAAAAAGCGACACTGAATGTTGTTTCTGTAGTAGTGAAGAGAGATAAAATAGATAAGCTTAGGAGAGACAATGGGACTTGGGTGCTAGGGGAAGAAGTGGTCATGCTAGAAGCCATCAATTACTTTTCTACCGCTTTCATGTCGGAAGGATTGATAGACAAGGAACCTTATACTACAATTTTTAAACTGATAATACAACACAGCGATAACATTAGGTGGCTAGAACCATTCACTAAAACATCAGTTAGAGACGTGGTAATGAGCATGGATGCAGATAGTGCACCAGGACCCGAAGGTTTCACAGTCACCTTCTACCAATTTGCTTGGGACATAGTTAAATATGACATCATTGAATTAGTCAATCTCTTTATTAAAGGCCATGACATTCATAGGAACCTCAAATGTGTCAAGCTAGTTCTCATTCCTAAGGGCAAAAATCCAGAGAGTGTGAAAGACTTAAAACCAATTAGTGTGGGTAATGTTTCCTTTAGAATTGTATCAATAGCTCTCCTAGCTAGGCTTTCCGCCTATACCACCAAACTCATCTCCCCAGGAGAAGTTGTGTTTGTCAAAGTGAGAAATATCCATGATAATATTGGTTTGGCATAAGAGATCATCCATGACCTCAACCTTGTCACCATAGGAATGGAGAACATAGCTGTCAAAGTGGATTTTTCAAAAGCATTCAACAGGATAGAGTGGGCATTCATAGAAGAGGTACTACGAGCATATGGCTTCAATAGAGCTATGATCAAAGTCATGATGAACATTGTCTGAGGGTCGTGGTTCTCGATTTTGATAAACGGCAAGACAGATGGGTTCTTCCAATCTTCTAGGTACATGTGACAAGGTGACCCTCTCTCACTATTACTCTTCATTCGGTCACAAGAGGTGTTGGGGAGATACATTAATAGGGAGGTTGAGATTAGGAGAATAGAGAGGTTTAGGACTCATGACGGTGGGGTAGCGCCATCCCACCTTATGTTTGTAGATGATCTGATTCTTTTTCTCAACCTTTTGGGCAATTCTAGAGAAATTTATAAGCTACCCTTATGGCATACCAGCTCCAATCGGGCCAAAAGTTGAACAAAGAAAAAACCTTGGTTAGGATTCGAAAAACTTCCTATCTTAGGTGAGCACACATCCTACAAGCATTGGGTTGCTTTAAAGATAACGACATAATCCCTACTGAGTAGTTACACTGATCAAAGGTAGGATCTTGATTAGACACTTTGATAGCCTCAATAAGACCATGAAGAGGATTACATCTTGGGTAGGAAACCTCCTCTCCTTTGCTGGAAGGCTTATGTTAATTAAGTCAGTTCTTATTTCCATCCCCACTCATAACCTAAATGCATGTTCCATCCTAAAAGCCATCTCGAGAGACATGAAAGAAAGATAGTGATGTTCCTCTAGGAATCTAGAAAGGGAGTCAAAAGACAAAAATGGGTTAGATGGGATCTTATGACCAATCCAGCCCTAGGTGATGGCTTAGGAGTTCACAAACTCCAGGACAGATACCAAGCAAACCTTCTGAAAGCCGATTGGAACATCCTACAAGGTTTTTCACTCTAGGCTGAATTTTGCGTCAAAAAATATGACAAGGACATATGGGACATGGGATCTAACCATCCATGGAATCTTAAAAAAGGTAGGGCCTCCTTGCTATACTAGAAAAAGAATATGGGAGATCTTTCCCATGATTATGCAAAACACTAGATGGGATCTAGGTTCGGGAAAATTCCTTTTTGGGCCTCCCTTTGGGAGATGACAGATTATATGGATGGAAACATGAGGGCTTGGTCGCCAATCCCTGCCTCAGGGCTAAGGAATTTTTTGTGGAGGGGGGTCATGGCATATGGAACCTCACCAAACTCCATAGTGTGCTTAAGGAGGAGGGCGTAGAAGAAGTTATGACTAGATTGAGGGACTTTTCAATTAGAGAGGATAAACCAATTTGGATGCCATGTAAGGACGGTCTATTTATGATAAAATCAGCTTTGCGTATATGTTCCAGATTCAGTCTGCTCCATCGGCAAGGTGGACTCACCTCTCTTTACCATATATGGCTATGGAACCCAGATGTCCCCCTCAAAATTTCAAACTTTTCCTGGAAGCTTTCTCACTCTGCCATTCCTATGGATGACAATATTAGATCCTTCCACATTCTTTTGGCATATAGATGTGAATGTTATCTTGAAATAGATTTGGAGACCTTGGACCATCTCTTTATCACAGGGAGCATAGCTAGACACCTCTAGGAAGAATTAAAAAAAAATCATACAAGTCAGCTCTTTTACCACCTCTAGGATGTTGAGCGGCGCTCTGCACAACTATTAGTGTAACATATCGAAACTTTGACATATTCTCTTTTTGGCCCTTTATCAATATTTTCGTATCATTTCTATCATTTTTGGCCTTGATGCTTAAATTATGGAATTTATAGTGGTTTGGTGAACATTGGTTCAATAATTATACCAATGAAAGGGTTTATAAACAAATACCTTGGTGAAATCTTATTTAAGGATCTAAAATGTAAAATCACCACTTCAGTAGAACAATGGTTTATTAATTTGTGCTAGAAGTGCAAGGCCCTAAACCTTGATTAATAAATTAAACAAGATTAATTACCATAATTAAGTGCTCTAAACCTTAATCAAACTTTTTATGTGATTTTAAAACATAAAATGAGCCTAAGTTTCAAATTTGGTTCGATTTGGATGTTGTTTGTGCAAGTTATGCAATTTTAAGTACATTATGGACTTTTATGCAATTTACCCAATTGGGAGGTTTTCTTTGCAAATTATCAGCTGAGTTTTAATCCTTAGATATCCCTTACTATTCTCGAGATTTTGAACCATGGGGCACCGAGTTGTACCTTAGTTTGAAGGTGTTTCTCTCCAAGGACATTATAGGGATTACCCTCTTTATAAATTAGTTTATCTTTAAAAGCTATCAACCAATGGGGTTATTTCTTTGATTGGAGGACGGTGGGCATGGCCTAGAAGCCTCCATGGGCTTTTAGGACCGAACTTAGATATACAATAAGTATCTATGAGCTACCCTATTGCATGTCCATGAAGCCCTAGGCTAATGACACATGGAAAGTCTCATAGACACCTCATACTTGAGCTCTCTCTTTATATAGCCATATCTACCCCTTCCCACCTCCCAATCTAATAAGCAATCCTCTCCTTCTCTTTATCACAGCTTAAATCATCGTCCCTTCTATGTTTGGCCATGAAGTTGTTGTCCCAAGGTAAAAGAGGGTGCCTACCTTGGTGAAGAAGGCTCTTAGGGTTCCAAATTTCTCTATTTAGGATTTCTTAAGCTCCTCCTTGGTGATTTTGACTAAAACTAGTAAGAATCCGCCTTTCCTTCCCTATTTTCTATCTGTTAGTATTCTTCCCACCTTCTTCCAGGTCAGAACCATGACCTTCCATGGTAAAAATCCACCTAGAACCCTAAAACATCTCAGCTCCATGCTCTTTTGCTAGGGTTTGCACCTCTAAAGTGGTGAAGGTGATCTTTGCTCAAGAAAGGAGCTTGGCTTGGAGCAACCAGACCTTCTAATATTGGGATCCTTTCTATTTGTATCTTCTTACCTTCCTAGAGGCAAGTTTTTTAAACCCCCTTCTCATATATTTCTTAGTACATGCTTAAAACTCATGCTTCTATGTTTAAAATCGACGATTTCCATCTCTTTTTACTGTGTTCTTCTAAGGTTTTGGTTTCTTGTTGTTTTACCTTCTCTAGAAGCTCTAGTTTGGTTATCTATGCAACTTCAAACCTTATCTTAGCTCAAATGGTGTTTTCTCCCTCTCCCTCTCTCTTCAATTATCTTGATCGGTTTGATGATGTGGCAATTTCCTATTGGTCAGTATTGAAAAATTCATATCTTCTAATCCGCTTATCCAAATTTGACAAATAAATATGTTTTGGAATAAAAAAATTAATATATATCTAATAAAAATATCAAGTTCTGATTTCATGGTTTGACGAAGGGTGATTTTTGTAAAATGAATTTAATGCATAAAATCCATAAAAATTACATCTTAATCATCACAACTCCAAAATTAACATAAAAATATATTTTCTTCATCAAGAGAACCTAATAAGTTCATTGATGATATTTTCAAAATCCAAATCTGAATTTTGCTAAAATGTTCTGAAATTAGGGTTTCTATACATTAATGTGCACTATGTACTCTAATACATGTTAATACATTGAAAATAGGCAAAGTGGAAATTGGACTCAATTAAAGTGGTGAAAGTTAGTAATTGATATCAGTAAGAGAGGTTTGTGCATTACTTACACCCTATGTTGGGATAATTACAGCCAAACCCTATATTTCCCTAATGAAGCTTAAATGAACCCTAAATCTTCTATTCTTGAATCCTAATGTTCTTCATGCCTCAAATCAGATTATAATTTTTCTTGTTTGGGTCTTATACCCCACTACCATGCTTATTGAATATTAAGACTACTCTTGCCATGACTACTTTTCTAGCATGTAGATTTATATTCTATTTAAATTAAAGTAGCGGTACTTATGTACAACCACCCACAGAGAGCATGTTTTTAATCACCCTGGGGAATGTTTTTATTCTCCCCTATATAATTGTGTAGGTGATTGGGAATGTCTTATTCTCCCCTCACCTATAGGTTAGAGGTCCAGTAGGTGCCTCAACCCTACTTAGTTAGGTAAACATAATTATCTTATATGCAAATCCTTTTTAATATAATTGCTAATGGCAAGTTTCTTTTGAATATGATGTTTTATTCTTCAAATTCAAAATTTTAGTAAGGGTGATCCCGCCTCCTTACAGCATGGTATTAGAGCCCATGGTAGTCGAAATCTGACTATTTCAATTTTGTCTCCCTAGTTAGAATACTTGCCTTACCTTTAAGTAACATGTTTGTCCTAGAGTTGATCAATAGATGATGAAGGGTTGATTTAGGATCCTATAGTTTCACATTAAAATAATGATGAATATATTCCTAAAATACTTACAACTAAAAGATGCATAAGTAACCATAGTAACTTGAGGTTGTTTAGCTTGGCCTTTAGGTAGCTACTAGGACATGAAGTTGAAAGTTAAGGTGTCTAGAAAGGATCAGGGTTTGGGGGCTAGCAAGATTTTCATCCGCACTACTAGCATGGTTTATGAGGACTCCCAAATCCATATGATATCGGCTTGGCCTAAGATGATATGAATTATTCGAAATAGCATGCTTTTAGGCAATAGTAGCCTTAGAAATCTATATGATTTATCTTTAGGGACCCTAATATGTTGAACTAGTCTTTCAGATGTAATGACCTATTTGAGGATGGATACCCAATATAGTTCCCTTGATCATATATTTACTACCTGGCATTGTCATTGTGGAGTCATGGCATGTAGCCATACTCTTTTCACAAAGTGTTGGGATCTTAATCCCTCAACTCACCAAGTACATTTCCTCTTCCTAACAAGTTCATCATTATGATTATAACCTCTGGGTATATTGAACCCATAACTCACCATAGGATACTTATTACCACTTTTTAGGTAACTTATTACCTTCATATCATCTGACCAAAGACTTCATTATTCTTGCTATACAATGTATTTTACATAGTACACAAAGCTCATTGATTCTTACTACACAAAGCAATAATCATCTAACCTTAACCTATACATCCTTAATGACATTCATGATACATTGGTGTCACTAGGTGTCATAATCAGATAACATACTTTAATACACATAAATCTTAGATTAATAAAGTCAGCAATATGAAATGCATATCACCTTGTTCTCTAATACACACCTAATTAATCACCTAATGACTTAGTATGTGAATCAAATCATTAATGTGTAATCTGTCCCACCTTGATCACTAAAATACATATAATGACTTCAATATGGATAATTAGTAATTGATTCACATAAAAGTGCATAATCAATCATAAGAAATGCATAAATATGAGAAAATGATTAATGATGACATTAATGTGAATAAGAAAGTTAATGTGACAATGTGACAATTTTAAATATATATAAGTGATTAATGTGACATTATTTGGAACAAGTTGGATAAAATGTCTTAATTCATGCAAAACAATTTGTTATAATTCAATATGTTGACAACAGAGACTAAATCCAATTATTAAGGATAATAATCAAGTAAACTCTAATTGCGCTAAGACTCATAATGAGGTAAATAAGAAATATATATGGTTTCAAGCATAATAATGAAATATAACTCTTTTGGAAACAAAGTAAATATGACATGACACAATTAAAAGAATAATAATGATAATGTGATATCCTAATGAATATAATTCTAATAAGATAAAAAGTTTTAAAAGAAATCATAAAATTGGAACATTTAGGTGATCCATGAGAACCTGACCTATGTGGAGTTGCTTGAGAAAATTATGAACTCCCAAGTTAAGCAGTTGAAAAACAAGGAGTTTAAGTTGGTAAAAGTTTTGGTAGAAGTTTAATGGATTCAACCTGGGAGTTTAGTGGTGGGATGTTGCTACTCACCCTTATCACTTTGCTTTAGATTTCAAGGATGAAATCCTCATAAAGGGTGAGTTTTGTAACATACCAAAACTTTGACATATTCTCTTTTTGGCCCTTTCCCAATATTTTCGTATCATTTCTATCTTTTTTGGCCTTGATGCTTAAATTGTGGAATTTATAGTGTTTTGGTGAACATTTGTTCAATAATTATACCAATGGAAGGTTTTATGCACAAATACCTCGGTGAAATCTTATTTAAGGATCTAAAATGTAAAATCACCACTTCAGTAGAACAATGGTTTATTAATTTGTGCTAGAAGTGCAAGGCCATAAACCTTGATTAATATATTAAACAAGATTAATTACCATAATTCAGTACTCTAAACCTTAATAAAACTTTTTGATGTGATTTGAAAACATAAAATGAGACTAAGTTTCAAATTTGGTTCGATTTGGATGTTGTTTGTGCAAGTTATGCAATTTTAGGTACATTTTGGACTTTTATGCAATTTACCCAATTGGGAGGTTTTCTTTGCAAATTATCAGCTGAATTTTAATCCTTAGATATTCCCTTACCATTCTAGATATTTTGAACCATGGGTCACCTAGTTTCACCTTGGTTTGAAGGTGTTTCTCTCCAAGGGCATTATAGGAATTACCCTCTTTATAAATGAGCTTATCTATAAAAGCTATCAACCAATGGGGTTATTTCTTTGATTGGAGGACGGTGGGAATGGAATAAAAGCCTCTATGGGCTTTTAGGACCGACCTTGGATATACAATAAGTATCTATGAACTGTCCTCTTTCATGGCCATGAATCCCTAGGCTAATGACACATGGAAAGTCTCATAGACACTTCATACTTGACCTCTTTCTTTATATAGCCATATCTACCCCTTCCCACCTCCCAATCCAAGAAGCAATCCTCTCCTTCTCTTTCCCACAGCTTAGATAATCTTCCCTTCTATGTTTGTCCATGAAGTTTTTGTCCCAAGGTAAAAGAGGGTGCCTACCTTGGTGAAGAAGGCTCCTAGGGTTCCAAATTTCTCTATTTAGGATTTCTTAAGATCTTCCTTGGTGATTTTGACCAAAACTAGTAAAAATCCTCCTTTCCTTCCCTATTTTCATGCTATTAGTATTCCTTCCACCTATTTCCAGGTTGTAACCATGACCTTCCATGGTAAAACTCCACCTAGAACCCTAAAACATCTTAGCCCCATGCTCTTTTGCTAGGGTTTGCACCTCTAAAGTGGAGAAGGTGATCTTTGCTCAAGAAAGGAGCTTGGCTTGGAGCAACCAGACCTTCTAATCTTGGGATCCTTTCTGTTTGGACCTTCTTACCTTCATAGAGGTAAGTTTTGTTAACCTCCTTCTCATATATTGCTTAGTACATGCTTAAAAGTCATTCTTCTATGTTTAAAATCGATGATTTCCATCATTTTTTACCATGTTCTTCTAGGGTTTTGGTTTCTTATAGTTTTACCTTCTCTAGAAGCTATAGTTTGGTTACCTATGCAACTTTAAACCTGATCTTGTGTCAAATGGTGTTTTCTCCCTCTCCCTCTCTCTTCAATTATCTCGATCGGTTAGATGATGTGGCAATTTCGTATTGGTCAGTATTGAAAAATTCATATATTCTAATCCGCTTATCCAAATTTGACAAATCAATATGTTTTGGAATTAGAAAATTAATCTCTATCTAATAAAAATATTTTCAAGGTCCGATTTCATGGTTTGACGAAGGGTGATTTTTGTAAAATGATTTAATGCATAAAATCCATACAAATTACATCTTAATCATCATAACTCCAAAATTAACATAAAAATATGTTTTCTTCATTAGGAGAACCTAATAAGTTCATTGGTTATATTTTAAAAATCCAAATCTGAATTTTTCTAAAAAGTTCTGAAATTAGGGTTTCTATACATTAATGTGTACTATGTACTCTAATACATGTTAATACATTAAAAATAGGCAAAGTGGAAATTGGACTCAATTAAAGTGGTGAAAGTTAGTAATTGATAATTGCAGCCAACCCTTATATTTCCCTAATGAGGCTTAAATGAACCATAAATCTTCTATTCTTGAATCCTAATGTTGTTCATGCCTCAAATTAGATTATAATTTCTTTTTGTTTGGGTCTTATACCCCACTACCATTCTTATTGAATATTATGACTACTCTTTCCATGACTACTTTTCTAGAATGTAGATTTATGTTCTATTTAATTTAAAGTAGCGGTACTTATGTACAACCACCCACAGAGAGCATGTATTTAATCGCCCTAGGGAATGTTTTTATTCTCCCCTATATAATTGTGTAGGTGACTGGGAATGTCTTATTCTCCCCTCACCTATAGGTTAGAGGTCTGGTAGGTGCCTCAACCCTACTTAGTTAGGTACACATAATTATCTTACATGCAAATCCTTTTTAATATAATTGTTAATAGCAAGTTTCTTTTGAATATAGCCTCATGCTCTTGTTTTGTTCATCTTATGATGAAATCTTAGCCTTTACTTTCATGTTATTTCCTTATCTTTTGTTCTTGTTCATTATTTGACACATACCTTGTATTTCTCTCTCTTTTTGGGTGATTTCCCAACCACTCAGGTTTAGATCGAGGTGTTGAACATGACCAAGGAGAACATAGCTTCCAACATGGACCTAGCTCTTAGAGATGTTGCTTGGAGACATTTTATTTGCCACTTATTCATTGGGATCAAACAGTCTCTCTCTCTCACATCTTTGAAATGGATCCACCAAAGAATGTCTAACTTGCTACCACAAGCTTGATTGTTCTTCTACCAACTTCTCTGAAGCAATCACAATGGGAGATGTGCAGATGGTTGCTTTCTAGCTTAAGTGAGTGTATGTTGCTTTCCTTCTGGTTGTGTGATCATCCACTAGGGCTTCATGGATATTACTCTACTTCATTTACCTAATCCTTCAATGCTTTACCAATTTATTAATGGTAAATATACACACACCTAGATGTAAAGGAGGAATCATTTTTGTTATAAATTTTTATATGGTGGAAAAGATGTATTTTTCTGATGTATACTGCCAATAAAACTGTGAAGCATGTTTATTGTTATGTTGTAAATGAGAAACTTTTGAGTATATATACTCACATTTGGTGTATATAAAAAAATTGGTCCTATTTTTTGTGATCTCCAACAATAACATAACCATGGATGCCAAAGAGTATATTCATTCAATCGATCTATCTCTAACGAAGGAATACAAGCAAATATTTTGGGAGAAAAAACCTAGGGTTTAGAAAAGAAAAATGTTCTTCATTCACAAATGTTACCAGGGTCATACAAAATTGATTGTCGTGCACCAACATTACTAACAATATCAATCTTAGTTCATGTTCTCTAACGACAGATCTAAATGAAATGTGTGTGCATCAAAAAACATGGGATGGAAAGGATTTTCTTAGATGGAATCACACTATACTCACAACAACCTCCTGATGATACCACTAGTTATCAAACCTGACCTAAACAATGAGGTTGTACTATAAGAAGAAGAAGAATTAATGACACTTGAAACACTTGATTCAAACAATCTATACACACGTGTAGTGGAAATACTTGGTTATTTAAGTATATTGATTTATATGTATGTTTAATCCTATGCTTCATATATGTCAACTCATCATCGTCGTGACTATTAAATTCTAACATAATTGATTTTTAATGTATCCTAGTGTAAATGTATGTTAAATCCCATTTCAAATTCACATTCAATCCTTGTTTACATCATTGCTACATTTTAAGATGCATTGTTTCTAATGTATCATGGTATATATGTATGTTGAATCATATTTTACATATTGTGACAGAGTGAGTTTTTCATATTATTTCTTCTCTTTTAAAGTTTTATTTCTCAAATTGTTGACCAAAAATGTCCTCAAATACCTCCCTCACTAAATTGAATAGAAAGGAGTCACAAAATTCAATTAATTCAAACCCTAGTATTATATGATGGTGAATTATATGTATTAATGTATTTAATCAATAACCATGTTTAACCTTCAAATTTGAACCCCAATTTTATACCAGAGCTACATCATGACATTATAAAGATACACCTAAGATTTTATTGCAATTGGATTATCCAATTGAGAGATATAAGCAATTGAATTTATGTGCTTATATCATTCATTTTGAGCCTTTAACCTAAGCCTTCGATCATATATGTGACACATATTGATGTCACACCCCTCTCAGACCTTGGTCACGGACCTTTATTTTTTCAGCCTGTGATCCCAGCCATCCAGGGGATATCGAACGACTTGGAGGTCACATGTTCGAGGTGAGGTGGTTTAGGTTCGGGATGGTGGCAATGCCTCTCGATCCAATTGGGGGTGCTAGATGATCAAAGGAGGGTAGGCGGTGCTAGTGGGATACTTAAATAGGATAGAGAGGTGGCGTGGAGGGAAGCCCTAAATTCGGTCACCGCCGCCGGTGAGAGGCACAGAAAGGGGGGAGGTCGTTCTCGCTAACCATGGGGTAGGGGTGACATGTGATGGATGGTTGCACTCGTCTCGGAGAGAGGAAGGGAATTATTCCACTGGTTTTGCGAGAAAATTGCTAGGGTAGGTGTGGGGGTGTTGGGGTTGGTTGTCGATCTGTTGGGGCCAAAGCCCAGGTCCTACGGGAGGTTAGGGACGACCTCCAAGTTGTCTAATCTCCCGTGCACAGCTGGGATCATGAGCTGAAAAAATAAAGGATCGTGGCCAAGGTCTGAGAGGGGCGTGACATCAATATGTGTTACACATATGATCAAATATTTAGGTCAAAGGCTCAAAATGAATGATATAAGCACATAAAATTCAATTGTTTATATCTCTCAATTGGATAATCCAATTGTAATAAAATGTTAAGTGTATCTTTATAATGTCATGATGTTGCTCTGGTATAAAATTGGGGTTCAAATTCGAAGGTTAAACATGGTTATTGATTAAATACATATAACTCACCATCATATAATACTAGGGTTTGAATTAATTGAATTGTGTGACTCCTTTCTATTCAATTTAGTGAGGAAGGTATTTGAGGACATTTTTGGTCAACAATTTGAGAAATAAAACTTTAAGAGAGAAGAAATAATATGAAAAACAAACTCTATCACACATATACATTGATCTTTACTCATATGATTGTTGAATTCTATTTTATAGTTGAATCATATGAAGCTAAGTTCTTGCAACATTTTCTAGTTCCAGTAATACAATTGGTATTGTAATCATATTTCAGTGAACAATAGAATCCAAGGTTCCGAAGATGATTGAATTCCATTTCATTAAAATGTCAAACCCAGGTTTAGTGACACCGCATGTGCCATTTTACAGGTGTTGAGTCCTTGTTTAAAAGGTAATCGACGCTTTGATATTACATTGAATCCATTATCAATGAACAATTCATTTCTAATTTTAAATGATTTGAATATTTTTTTGATATCACAATTGTTGTTATAGAAAATTACTCATGTTCATGATCCTTGTTCAGACTGTGCAATACATAGAATCTAGGTTTATTATAAAATTGATTTCTAGTTCTAATACAAACTCAATCCTAGTTCTACTGCATAACAAATTAAATGCTTATTGTAGTACATGTTAACCATAGTTCGCACTCCTAATTACATTCCACATACTATTTTATATATTATTTACTTTGGTGGTGTCAACAATGGTTATTGATGAAAACAACAGTTATTTCTTATGTTGCACAGAGTTTTTTATTGTTGTTCACAAAAAAATAATGGTTATTGGATATGTTGCATGGAGTTTGCCACAATGCACTAGGATCTTTAGTTCTACAATTATTCTACACACCAATAAGACTTCAAAATTAGGATCGATACTGAGGAGAAATGCATGGACAAAATATGGTTCAATGCATGAAATGTGTTTGCAACAAAGAATGAACTTCACAAGTGTAGTAAAATTAATCCTAAACACTCACAAATGATTATTGTTACAAGATATGCCACTGCCCATTTTTTGGGAGAGGAGAGAACATGATGCATATCACATATGAAGATTTAGTTATATCTCAGAAAGAATACATACACAATCAAAACATGGGCTAAAGGGAATAATCAAGGTATCCACCTTGTATAGTTTTCATATTAATTTCTACCACACTGACATTTTCTAAAATCCAAGGTGTGGTTTCTAGGATTAATGATGTCATTGGTATACATAAGAGATCATCATATGATGCAATGGCACTAGGTGTAGGAGGTTTAGAATTACATGGTTTTCATTATTTAGATATAAAGAACTATTTTATGAGGAGGTGAAAAAAAACTATGCATGTGGGAGAGGCCAGAATGTTTTAGAATTATCTTAGGAACAAGGCATATCACATCACATCCTTTTTCTATGATAATAAAGTTTACAATAACGTGAGGGTTGTAGATGTATTCTAGTTATATAGTAGAATGATGATGGACTACAAGTGATACATGTCATTCAACACTACATGCATATAAATAAGATTTAACACCTACTAGATAACTATGAGTTATAAATATTCAAACCCTTGTAATATAATCACTTAAATGTTATGCATTAGTAAAAATGGTGTATGCTTTCCACCCAAAAAAATGAAAATTCCACCAAAAAAAGATGGTGCATACTTGAGTCCTAACGACACCTATCATATAGTCCTTGATACTTTATTTCTTAAATATTTTTTGTAGTGGAATTGGAGTTCTTCTTTATATGAATTCTTCAATCCTAGTTATATGAATTCTTGAATCTTTATTGTATGAACCTTGCAATCATTTTTGTATAAATTCTTGAATCCTTGTTATATGACTTCTATTTTATCATCATTTAGTGGTGATGTATATGATGTTGTACTTGTTTTGTTGAGTTCAACTATCATTAGCAGGGACGTGTCCTTAGTATTGAACTATTGTATGAAGAAGCAATTGAGTCAATTGATTGGTTGTTTAAGTTTTTTTAGTGCATGTTGCACAAGGCTCATGTTATGATTTTCAGTGATCAAGGCTCTACCATAGACTTCATTTAAAAATCTTCTCCCAAATAGGTATCTTATGCTATGTACATGGCATGTTCTATAGAATGCCAAAAATAATCCCAGTCAACAATATGCAGACCATACACAAACCATTTTTGTACGCATAATGTTTGGAGTGGATGATTAAGAGCAATTATATCACATACAGAATAAGACAATTAGAAGAAAAAAATACAAATGGAATATGTCAAATGGATGGAAAGAATACACAATTTTTTTAAGGAGTGTGCATCATCATGGAAAAACAAAATTTCACTTTTGACGAGAGAACTACTTAATTAAGTGAGATGTTTTAATCAAACGTCACCTCTAGATGCCACAATCATATTCACTTTGTACCCATTTCGACAATTGATTATGAGTTGAAGGAATAATAAAAAATTTTATAGAGTTCCAAAAACATGATAAGATGCCCAATAATAAGCAATAATTCATCCCAATATTTAGATGCATTATGGAGGTAAATGCACCCATAATATTCAGTATCCTTGAAGACCAATACCATAAAGAGACAAAGTATGTTTTAGAGTCTACTTCCATGAAAAATATTGCCAATTAGGTAGGTTTTTCACAATTCTAGAATGATGGAGGCAACTGATTGGGTGAGAGAATAGTGTCTATCTTTGAGTCTGAGGAAAAATTAGAGTGTAATTTCCAAGTATATGAAATTGAGGATTTACAATGTCTTCAAATTTTGAAGATATTGAAAATATTGGGGTCTCTTGGACATCCACATATGAGAATAATAGTGATGCTTTACATAAAGCTAAAGGTGGACAAGAAGAGCACAAGAGTGGAGCTGATATTTTCCAATCAATAAGAAACTCAATACCAACAATAATGTAGTAACATGGTTCAACTCACAACTATGGTTTGCATGGATATTGATGTGTACAACTTAGTGGGCAATGAAATTGATAATATCTAAAAACAAGCATAAGATATGAAATCTAGAACACATCCATCTCATGTACAATTCATTGCTGAACTCAAACCAATTATATTTGAAACAATACCAAACTTTTTAAAATTTGTAAAAAATATCTCAATAAAGCATAGAAGCACTAACCAGTCCATCTATAAAGGGACATGAAAATAAAAGGGATATGCTAAAAAGAGACATAATTGAGAGATGAACTTAATTAGTAGTGAAACATAGTGTCATAGTAGTGAAAGTCACTAACATAAATTAAATCATGGTTATATTAACATATATATATATATATATATATATATATATAATCTTAATTACATATGGTTTCCCTGCCTCAATATTTTACAATAATATGTTGATAACTTTTTTCAATGGTTGATATGGGATTAGACATGTTTCACTAGAACTATATCCAATATTTTTTCATAGAATGACCCACTACTCATATTCATACAATTGGGATCCAAAAAAATTCAAATCAACATTAGCTCAATTCTACAATCATTTACTAAAACATACACCAAGAATTTGTTGTTTGGATGACCCAATATTTATTCTACAAACAAATTGGATCTGAAACTTAACACAAGCTAGCTTTCGTTTGGTTATACAAGGATTCATTAAAAGTTATACTGAATATTTGTTGTTAGGATGACCTAGTGTTTCTTAAGAATATAAATAGGATCCAAAATGAATTCAAATTCAAGAATGTTAGATTCATTTGTATGTAGAACTACGATCCAAATTAATACAAACTAGAATTCAAACTGACAGTTATAATAATATATACACAGCCAATAATTATCAAGAAGAATTACTTACTCTTTTATTGCATCAATATGTAGGAATTCAAATATGAAATTTTACTAGCACAATCCACAAACTTATATACACACAATTATGCAATAATATACAATTTACAACATAAGAATAACATATTTACTTACCAACTCACATCAGTTGTATGTTGAGTAGCGCGCTGGTTGTCCATACTGTAATTAGTTGATATTGTTGAGATATTCCTGCCATGACATATGCATCTTATACATTTGGTTGTATGTAGTCACGTTCTCCTCATACACATCATCATTAACAAATTGTATCATCCCAATCTTTGGAAAATGCACTTCTAAATCTCTGAGATATTGTGCCTTTCTTGGAGACATAGGTGGAGGAGCTTGAGTAAGTGGACGTTGACTTGTTTGAGGATTTTGTTGAATAGCTACAGGCATAGCCATAGGAAGTATTGGGACTGGAGAAATAGGAAGAATTGAATGACCACCACTCCATGTTATCCCACCATCCTCAGAGAATGCAAGGGAGTTGTACTGATAACTTCCATGTGGGCCTGAGACATTTGTTGTATAGGTATATCCAACATGATGTTCTACTTCTGGTTGTGGTGTGGTGGCTGATTTTGATATCTAGAGTACCCATATTGAGAATGAGATGGATAGGTTTGTGCATGTGTTTGCCCAAATAACATATCACCAAAGCCTAATGTTGAATCATGTTGAGATTGAGAATCAGAAGCTAAAATACTCATGCTCCCAAATGAATCAGCAATATCAAAATAATAATCACTATCGTAGCCGTAGGATCCTATAGCTGTAGGGGCCTCATGTGGCAATGCACTACTGTAGTCTTTTCCCGTTCGAGTTTTCCTCCTTTGAAAAGTTTTATCATACAAGGGATATTCTTTTTCAGCTGGAGGAGGAGGTGCAGCCCTAGTAACATAAGGATGATCATCATTCTGAGGATCAATAGTAGGAGGATATTGCAGAGAGCACCCACCGTTGCCTCCATCATTGTCACCATCATCATCAGACTTGGACTTTGACACATATGTACTTTTTGAAGAAGGAGATTATGTGCTACCCAGCTCTTCTTCCACATCTCTATTGATTTCCATATCGATATTTTGATGCTCAGACTCAGGCTCAAGTCTTTCAAGTGGAGTTTGATCAACATTAATATCAGCATCTTCTTCAAATTACTCTTCTATGTATGGATCTGGACGGCCATGTAGATTATCAAGAATGGGATGACCTATCTCATTCATCCATTCCTCTAAAGGATCTTCTGAATCATCAGCTTCTTCTATGCCTCTATGCCTGGATGGGTTGAATGTGTATGTGGTGTCAATGGGATCGTGGATGACAGCAAAATCCACTTCCTTGTAGTTGGCATCTCGTATTAATCTAGCCCTCAACTACATGTTGTAGTGAACATATACCAGATCTCTCAGCCTGTTTTCCCCCAACATGTTCCTTCTCTTTGAGTGCATTAAATTGAAAGTACTCCAATTTCTTTCACAACCTCCTGCATATGTTGTTTGAGAAAGAATGCAAACAACCACTTTTCTTAGATGGGGGCACCCGTTCCATTCCAAACCCACCACTCATAAGTATCACCCTACTCACGGTCGGCAACTGCATTTAGATGACCAAAACTACTGGTGCCTTCATGAAATTGTCACAGCTGCAAAATATTTAAGATGTTCAGACTTCAGAATCAGAGGATGAAACATCAAACAAGAATGAAGATGTTCATGACTTCATGTAAGTTATGTAATATATATAATTATACCTCATCCATCAGTATGGTGCACTCTTATGTAGAGGCAAAGAATTTGTTAATTATATCTCGCACAGCAGACATTAGAGTCGCATCTAAGCCCAGTTTTTGTGAGTATTGGAACCTCAGATTCAGATAGTAAGTTGTCACCAATTCCAAACAAGGAAATAAGATTTAGATTTTAGATTGAGTTACTTATAGAGTTAAACATAAATCTGAATTTAGAAGAAATAAATTATATACCTGCTTTATGCAATGGATGCAAAAGCATATTTGTCCAACGCTTGTCTACAATTGACAAGTATTGTGAATTGGACCTAGGAGTTTCTTATTTAATACCTTCCACCATTACTTGCATTGCATCATACAAGTAGGGCATTATTGCGGCTTTGTCACCATCTACCAGCCTCAACACTTTGACAACATGTTCCATTATCCGCAGCAACTTTGTAACCTTATCCCAGAAATCCCGACTGGCAATTAGTTCTTTAATCCTTCTACCAACTGGGGTGTTGTGCTCCTTCATGGAGGTCCACTCCACACCATTGAAGAGCCTCCTAAGTCCATCCCTTTTGGACTTTAATGAATACAGGGCCAAGTAATTTGTTGCAAATCTAGTCACCCATCATCTAATCAGATCACCTCCACAGTACTCAGGTTACCTCATTGCATTTAACAAGAAGGAATGGTTGTAGAAATAACATGTGATCAACCTACCATCAATTGTCACACTTTTTATGTAATCAATTGTGCCCATGTCCTTAAGAATCAAATCTATGTAGTGGGCAGCACATGGTGTCCAGTAGACCGGATATCTTTTCATTGTACTTTCATCGACCTTCTTGAAATTATAGCCATTATTAGTCACTATCTGCACCACATTATCAACCCCCACCTGCTTGATGTATATTTTCATTAGCTTCTCTATGTAAATATAATTCCTGACTTCACCAGAAGCATCAACATAGTCTAGGAAAATAGTCGATCCATGACAATGTGCAAGAAAGTTAATAATTTGCTTTCTATTACCACTAGTCCACCCATCACACATGAGTGTGACGTCGTATTCAGACCATAATTGTTTCTGGTATGAAATCCATACCTGTAGATCTTTCTTCTCTTGGGGAAGATACGTGTTCATCAATTCATACGCATTGGGGGCTTTGATGCCCCTACCAGACTCCCCTATCACATCTACCATGTGCTGGAGATATGGTTTAGTTGCAACATGTGTAGGTATACCATGAGAAAAGAACTTATCCACTGCCTTTCCCCCCTTCTCTTTCACACCAGTAAACATTCTTTTAGGGTTTTTTGCCTAGCATCAGGCTTCCTAACCCCTGGCTCATCAACATTCCTCAATCTCACACTAATAGAATGGAAAAGTGTATCAATGGTGCCTTTCTTTGTTTTATGTTGAGCATGTTGATCTTCTTCATCATCTAGGTCAACAATAGGAACACGGGCAGCCCCACTACCTCCACCTGCACCAGATGGCCCATATCTCCTCATAAGTCGAGTTGCCTCCTCCCTATCCCACTCACTTTTGCGAGAGTCCCTGAGAGAACGCCTATACATATGATGTATATAAGTAGTATCACACCATGGAGGGATATGCAATGTCATCATCTAATTCAGCAGAAGAACTTGTGGCCCTAACATCAAAAAGTATATTTATGCAAGCCTTTTCAACATGCTTCAACTTTTGTTGTTTTTGTTTCTTTGCACCCATCAGCTTCTTGAAGTCATCCCTAATACCTGGGGGGCACTTCTAGCACATTGCCACATTTTTGTCAACATCAGTGATGTGACGCTTGAATCTAGTAATTTTCCCACCACCATGTGTTTTCTTACAATAGTTGCAGACAATTTTTATCCTATTCCCAGACCCAAGTACAGGCTTGCAGTGACTCTATGCAAAATCCACATCCTTTGATGCAGCATGACCAACCCCAACACCCTCAGCATCACTTGAAGACGAATACATCTTCTCAAAACTCAAAAATCAACACTGAAAAAGACAAAGACAAACAAGCAAAGCAAATGATATTAGTAAAACAAAGCAAAGCAAAATATTTTTAAAATAAATAAAGTCTGAAATTATTAAAACACATAAATAAATAGAAAAAAATTGTTTTCTTTCAGCATTTTTAATAAATAAAAAAACAAAATATTTAAATATTTTGAACAAGTGATATTTTCCATATGCTAATTGCATCTTATACAACATTAAAACACACAATTAAACAGAAAAATAAAAAATCTTCTTTTTTAAATTTTCAGCAATTTTTAATAAATAAAAAAATGAAATATTTAAATATTTTGAACATGTGATATATTTCCAAATGCTAATTTCATCCTATACAACATTAACACACAATTAAACAGAAAAATAAAAAAAATCTTGTTTTTTTTATTTTCAGCATTTTAAAAAATAAAAAAATAAAATATTTAAATATTTTTGTTTATATATCTTCTTGTTAATCTTTGATAGAACTTATTCTACTAAACCTAAATTAAATACCTATTATTAATAGTACTAATTGTATTATTACTATTAATTAGTGAAATTACATGGTAATGTTAATTATTAATGAGTTAATTAGGTAGATCTGGTGATAAATTAGTAGATCTATATAATATAATCATAGATCTAGTGATAAATAGTATTAATCATAAGTTTTTGGGAGTAGATCTAAGATTTGGGGGTATTTAGAGAATTTTTTAGGTGAGAATAGAAAGAAATAGAGAGGGGAGAGGTTGGAAATGGTGGGAAATGCAAGAAATTAAGTATACATACCTTGTTTAGGGCTGATTTGAACACCAATCTCAAAAATCGCCCAAAATCTCCAAGCTTTTCTCCTTCAAGCAGCAGCAGCTCTTGGATCACGAATGTCGGTATACTGGTCGGTATGCCGCCCGTGTCGCCTTGTACCGATTGGTAAGTGGTGCATTTTGCACCAGTACCCTCGACATTTGGCGGTATTGACAATAAACCCACCGGAATGCCAAAATTTGCGATCCTAATGGCAGAATCGTGTGTATTTGTACTGGTACCCATCGACAACTCCCCTCGATGGCGGCACATTTGCCACAGGTGGCAAACGTGGCTGAGTCTTCCCTAATTATAGGATCCATGATCCCACGTAGTCAGAATAATATCTATAATCCTAATCTGTTGTATGCAATGTGGTGTTGCCTAAACGTGTATATATAGACCACTATGTAAATGAATCAAAGCATTAAGATTTCTCGATAATACAGTACTTCCTTTAGGGCCCGTTTGGTTTGCGGGACTCAATGTAGGATAGGATTTCAATGCTATCAACATGTGCAATCCCATGTTTGTTTTGACAAAATTCACATTGGGAGTTTCACTCCAGCGACACAGCAGTCCGGCCTGAGTAGTATAAACATGTTCTACGGCATACACAGTTCATGCTCTCCCAATGCCCGACTCTTCTTGGCCCCGAGTCCAGAACGCCACCCCCTCTTCCTGATACAGATGAGTTTCTTTTTCCCCTTCCTATTTTTCCTCCCCCGTTGTCACTGTGACTTCCGTGAAGTGTAACTACCACCCCAATTCAGACAGTGTGACGTGCATTGTCACATGACACCGTCTAGAAATCGGAGAGATACTCCACTGATGTATGCCGCCCAACTACAGTCCCTATCCACTGACGACATACAGCCACAAGCCCACTTGCACAACTCCTACACCACTGCCTTCAACGGATATGCGGCCTCCCTCCTCCCAGCCTACGTCCTGCTCCTCCTAACCCACCCATACGTCCTCCACATATACCAGGACCTGTCCTCCACCTCCAGGCCACTCGCTTCCCGGAGTTCGTCAGACTGTTGCACCCAGGCACACCACCGCCACCATCTCGATCCTTACCGCAGACATCATCGTCGCTATGCCGGACAGGGGCCTGTGGCCTAGGAGCAAGTGCTTCGACGACTCTGACATGTTGTGGCTGCTGCTGTATTTCAAAGCAAAAGTCTTTAGTCCCACATTATTTGTTTTAGAGACTTCTCTCCTATTCATATATGGTTGCTAGTCCATGTAATATTTGAGGAATGAAATATGATGTGGACTTTGCACGCGCATGGTGGGGCAGACTATTGCACCCAGGCACCCCGCCCACCACAACCACCGACACCATCTCGATCCTTACCGCAGACATCATCGTCGGTATGCTGGACAGGGGCTTGTGGCCTGGGAGCAAGTGCTTCGACGACTCTGACATGTTGGCTGATGTTGTATTTCAAAGCAAAAGCCTTTAGTCCCACATTGTTTGTTTTAGAGACTTCTCTCCTATTCATATATGGCTGCTAGTCCATGTAATATTTGAGGAATAAAATATGATGTGGGCTTCGCACGCGTATGGTGGGACAGCTCAAATGGGTTTGTGCCGGTCCGGTCCAAAAACTCTTTAATCGGGCGCGTCGGCACACGCTTTTCGTTGTTACTTATACTTTGTTCTTCGCTATCGTTCGGAACGGTTGAACAATATTTCTCATTCTCTTCTTCCTCGCTTCTCCGCCTTTAGCCTGTCCACTGGAAGGACGATCGGTTGTCTTTCGCTCGTCGACGTGACTGTGTGTGCGTGCTTCACGTCGGCAAACGTTATTGGATCCTGGGAGAGTAGCCGCGCAAGAGACTATCGCACAGGCACTCGCCATCGAGTACCGCGGAAATACTCTTAAGGACAGTGCTCTCTGCACGCCTCAGCGTATCTCTAGTAAAAGCTTTATTGTTAACGTCTTACACCGCGGTTTGTACCCTATTACGACTTACAATTTTAAGAGTATTTGTTTCTCTGATGGGTATTAATATGGTAGGTTTTAAAACCCACTTTACGCCTGTGACGCCATCAAGAAATAACAACCAAATCGTCACCGTTTCTACTGTTTCGCAAATACCAATCCCAGATGTTACGAAAATTGAACAGTTTAATGGACAACAGCCTTTAGTCCCACATTGTTTGTTTTAGAGACTTCTCTCCTATTTATATATGGCTCCTAGTCCATGTAATATTTGAGGAATAAAATATGATGTGGGCTTCGTACGCGCATGGTGGGACAGCCCAAATGCTTCGACGACTCTGACATGTTGGCTGATGTTGTATTTCAAAGCAAAAGCCTTTAGTCCCACATTGTTTGTTTTAGAGACTTCTCTCCTATTCATATATGGCTGCTAATCCATGTAATATTTGAGGAATAAAATATGATGTGGGCTTCGCACGCGCATGGTGGGACAGCCCAAATGGGTTTGTGCCGGTCCGGTCCAAAAAACATTTAATCGGGCACGTCGGCACACGCTTTTCGTTGTTACTTATACTTTGTTCTTCGCTATCGTTCGGAACGGTTGAACAATATTTCTCATTCTCTTCTTCCTCGCTTCTCCGCCTTTAGCCTGTCCACTGGAAGGACGATCGGTTGTCTTTCGCTCGTCGTCGTGACTGTGTGTGCGTGCTTCACGTCGGCAAACATTGTTGGATCCTGGGAGAGTAGCCGCGCAGGAGACTATCGCACAGGCGCTCGCCATCGAGTACCGCGGAAATACTCTTAAGGACAGTGCTCTCTGCACGCCTCAGTGTATCTCTAGTAAAAGCTTTACTGTTAACGTCTTACACCGCGGTTTGTACCCTATTACGACTTACAATTTTAAGAGCATTTATTTCTTTGATGGGTATTAATATGGAAGGTTTTGAAACCCACTTTACGCTTGTGACGCCATCAAGAAATAACAACCAAATCGTCACCGTTTCTACTGTTTCGCAAACACCAGTCCCAGATGTTACGAAAATTGAACAGTTTAATGGACAACAGCCTTTAGTCCCACATTGTTTGTTTTAGAGACTTCTCTCCTATTCATATATGGCTGCTAGTCCATGTAATATTTGAGGAATAAAATATGATGTGGGCTTCGCACGCGCATGGTGGGACAGCCCAAATGCTTCGACGACTCTGACATGTTGGCTGATGTTGTATTTCAAAGCAAAAGCCTTTAGTCCCACATTGTTTGTTTTAGAGACTTCTCTCCTATTCATATATGGCTGCTAGTCCATGTAATATTTGAGGAATAAAATATGATGTGGGCTTCGCACGCGCATGGTGGGACAGCCCAAATGGGTTTGTGCCGGTCCGGTCCAAAAAACCCTTTAATCGGGCACGTCGGCACACGCTTTTCGTTGTTACTTATACTTTGTTCTTCGCTATCGTTCGGAACGGTTGAACAATATTTCTCATTCTCTTCTTCCTCGCTTCTCCGCCTTTAGCCTGTCCACTGGAAGGACGATCGGTTGTCTTTCGCTCGTCGCCGTGACTGTGTGTGTGCGCTTCACGTCGGCAAACGTTGTTGGATCCTGGGAGAGTAGCCACGCAGGAGACTATCGCACAGGCGCTCGCCATCGAGTACCGCGGAAATACTCTTAAGGACAGTGCTCTCTGCACGCCTCAGCGTATCTCTAGTAAAAGCTTTACTGTTAACGTCTTACACTGTGGTTTGTACCCTATTACGACTTACAATTTTAAGAGTATTTATTTCTTTGATGGGTATTAATATGGAAGGTTTTGAAACCCACTCTACGCCTATGACGCCATCAAGAAATAACAACCAAATCGTCACTGTTTCTACTGTTTCGCAAACACCAGTCCCAGATGTTACGAAAATTGAACAGTTTAATGGACAACAGTATAGGCGTTGGCAAGAAAAAATTATTACTGCTTTAGAAGTATCTAATGTATCGTTTGTGTTAACTGAACCCAAACCTAAAAACGATTCTTTTGATTGGGAAAAAAACAAATCGCATTTGTCGACATGTGATTCTAAGTACTTTATCTAATCAACTGTTTGACGCCTACTTTCCAATTAAAATTGCATCCCAAATTTGGGAAAGTCTGAACAAGAAATATATTCTCAAAGAGGCTTCTACCGAAAAACTTACTGTTGCAAATTTCCTAAATTTTCATATGACTGAAGATAAAGAAATCACAACTCAAATTCATGAATTTTAGATTTTACTTGATGATTTGAAAAACGAAAAAATTGATCTTCCTCAGTCTTTTGTTGTGGATTCTTTAATTGAAAAACTACCTGGTTCTTGAAAACATTACCAGAATAGTTTAAAGCACAAAAGAAAGACTATGTCACTGGATGATGTAATAATACATATCCGAGTTGAAGATCAAAATCGTACTAGAGAAAAATCTGAACTGAATAAAGAGTTGTCATGTACTGCTAACTTTATTAATAATGAAGTTAAAGAAAATAAAGTTTCTACTGATCAGTCTAAAAATAACCGAAAAAATAAGAAAGGGAAAGGAAAAAAGAATAAATATAAAGGAAACAAAGATATTAATAAAAAGAATGTTTTTCGCTATGTTTGTGGAAAACCTGGTCATACTCCTCCTAAATGCAGGCATAGGAAGAAACAAGCAGTCCAGGATTCAAAGGATACATCAACCAACATTGTCACGGAGGACGTATTTGTGGCATTTGTCAGCCTTGTCAGCATGGGATCATTCCACCAGAACGAATGGATCATTGACTCGGGGGCTAGTCGCCACATCAGTGGCAACAGAGATGCTTTCATGACCTACACTGAGGTAGGGAAGCAGGAACATCGGGTTGTCATGGGAAACTCTACTGCTTCTCCTGTAACTGGAAAGGGCAATATCATGATCAAGATGACTTTTGAAAAAATTCTACTGATCAAAGATGTGTTGTTTGTCCCAGATATCTGTGTTAATTTAATTTCTATTTCTCAACTTGTTAAGTTTGGGGTGAAAGTGTCCTTTGAATCAAACAAGGTCATTCTCACCAAGTTTTAGGACTACCTAGGCATGGGTTACTGCTCTAATGGGCTCTTTCTACTTAATGTACCAAACTCTTCTGCTAATGAAATAAGTCCTTCTGCTTATATCGTTGATTCTTTTGATATATGGCGCAATAGATTAGGACATGTTAATTTTAAATACTTACAACGCATGAAATCTTTAGGTTTACTAAAGGATATTAATGGAAATATGTGCTGAAACTAAATCTACCAAGAAATGGTGTCCTCAAATTTCACAAAGAAATTCTGAATTACTAGATTTAGTACACACCGATCTTGGAGATTTAAAAGGAAATCTATCTAGAGGTGGGAAACGTTTCTACATTATTTTTGTAGATGATTTCTCATGATATATAAAGTTATATTTACTATATTCAAAGGATGAAGCTTTTGGAATGTTTGTTAAATATAAAACAGAAGTAGAGAATCAACTTAACAAGAAAATAAAACGTCTTCGCTCAGATAGGGGTGGTGAATATGATTGTTCTCCTTTTAATGATTTTTGTGTAAACCATGGTATTATACATGAATACACACCTCCATATTTGCCTCAATCAAATGGAATTGTTGAACGTAAAAATAGAACTCTAAAATAAATCATGAATTCTATTTTAATCAATTCAGGCACACCAACAACTTGCGGGGGAAGCGATTTTGTCATCTTTTTTTCTTCAAAATCGCATCCCTAGTAGGAAGACAAATAAGACACCATATGAATTATGGAAAGGATATCCTCCTAATTTGAAATATCTCAAAGTGTAGGGGTGTCTAGCTAAAGTCTTATTAACTGAGCCTACGAAACGAAAATTGGGATCTAGAACCCTAGATGGTGTTTTTATAGGTTATGCTCAAAATAGTGCCGCATTTAGATTCGTGGTTATTAGAAGTGGCAACAATGTTGTATAATTTAATACAATTGTTGAATCTAAAAATGCTGAATTTTTTGAACATATGTTTCCTATGAAAACTCCCTTAGAAAACTTATATAATCCTTCAAATAAAATTTTAGAGGATATCCCAAGTACATCCAATTCTAATGATGTTTTAGAACCTGATGATATAGAACCCAGAAGATCCACTAGGATGAGGAAGGAAAAGAATATTGGTGATGATTTCTATTCCTTTATAGTGGATAATGACCCTCAATCTTACAATGATGCTATTAGTTCAACTGATTCATCTTTATGGAAGGAAGCAATTAATAGTGAGATTGAATCTATATTATCAAATAATACATGGGAACTAGTGGATCTTCCACCAGGCATTAAACTCATAGGATGTAAATGGATATTTTAAAAAAATTGAAAACAGATGGGACTGTAGATAAATACAAAGCTCATTTGGTTGCCAAAGGATATAAACAACAAAAGGATTGACTATTTTGATACTTTTGTTCCTGTAACTAGAATCTCTTCAATCAGGATTTTAATTGTTTTGGCATCTGTTAAGAAATTAATTATACATCAAATGGTTGTTAAAACTGCTTTCTTGAATGGAGATTTTGATGAAGAAATTTATATAGATCAACCCGAAGGTTATGTAGTTCTGGGAAAAGAACATATGGTATGTAGACTAATCAAATCTCTCTATGGCTTGAAACAAGAACCTAAACAGTGGCATGAGAAATTTGATAAGGTAATTGTATCATATGGATTCCATATAAATGAAGGAGATAAAATATATATTCTAAAGTCGATAACCAAGGTTGTGTTATTATATGTCTCTATGTAGATGACATGCTTATTTTTGGCACTAATATTGATATTAGAAATAGTACAAAAGGCCTCTTGGCTTCTAATTTTGACATGAAAGATATGGGTGAGGCAGATGTAATTTTAGGAATTAAAGTCCTTAAAATGATGATTGCATCATGCTATCCCAAGAACACTATGTTGAGAAAATCCTCAAAAGGTTTTTAATGTTTGATTGTAAACCAGTTAGTACACCTTTTAATTCTAATTGCAATCTTAAGAAAAATAAAAGTACTAGTGTTCAACAAGTCAAATATGCATAAGTAATTGGAAGCCTAATGTACTTAATGAATTGCACTCATCTGGATCTAGCATATGCAGTGGGGAGATTAAGTAGATATACCCAAAATCCTAACAAGGATCATTGGGATGCTCTACATAGGGTTTTATGATACCTTAAAGGCATAATTAATCATGGATTGATTTTTTGTGGATCTCCAACTGTGCTAGAAGGATATTGTGATGCCAATTGGATTTCTGATTCAGATGAATTGAAATCTACAAGTGGTTACATATTCACTATGGGTGGAGGTGTTGTGTCTTGGAAATCTTCCAAGCAAATTTGTATAGCTCGTTCCACTATGGAATCTGAGTTTATTGCCTTAAAAAAGGCTGGAACTGAAGCCGAATGGCTAAGACATGTTCTAATGGATCTTCCCATTTGGGAGAAACCTTCTCCACCAGTGTTTATACACTGTGATAATCAAGCTGCCATAGCAAGGGATAAAAACAAAGTTTACAATGGGAGGAGTAGACATATTTGTCTACGTCACAATATAGTGAGGCAGCTTGTATATGATAGCATAATCTCTATGGATTATGTAAAGTCAGAATTAAATTTGGCCGATCCTCTGACAAAGCCATTAAGACAAAGACTAGTGAGCGATACATCGAGGAGAATGGGATTATGCCCATACCCGATGTCGAAGTGATGGATACCCAACCTTCTTGAACGGTGATCCCAAGAAGAAGGTTCAATGGGAAAAACGAAGTCACTGGGACTCAATGTGTTGTAATAAATGTATCTCATTCTTATGATGTAAACAACAATTTGCAATGATTCACTTGAATATATTTCTTAATGGATTTCATAGCCATTAATAGTGGTGTATATGTTGCAATATATGCTTGATGAAAGTCCAACTATATGAGTGTGGAGTGGGGCCGCTCATGTTGAGATTTGGGCAGATCTCTAGATCATTCATGAATTTTCCCAGTAGGCGCATGGCCTAAAGGCGCCAATCTGTAAGAAATGTATTTGGTTTTATGAATATCACGTGAGTAATGTATCTCTAATTTGAAAAGGGAGGAATTGGTTTAAGAACATAGTTCCACCAATCTTCTACATATTACGTACATCTACTCTATGCTTTAGTTCAAAAAAATCAGTTCTACCAAAGCTTATGCATGCTATTTGTTTAAGTTCTTCTATTGGTCAACTTGATTTTTAGTTTAGTTTTGTTTTGAAATAGTGGGGGATTGTTGCGGCTGTTGCTGTATTTCAAAGAAAAAGCCTTTAGTCCCACATTGCTTGTTTTAGAGACTTCCCTCCTATTCATATATGGCTGCTAGTCCATGTAATATTTGAGGAATAAAATAGGATGTGGACTTCGCACGCACATGGTGGGGCAGTCCAAATGGGTTTGGGTCGGTCCGGTCCGAAAACCCTTTAATCGGGCGTGTCGGCGCATGTCGCATCCTGCGCGCAGGGGGGTACAAATCCGGCCACCCAGAGCCCCTTACGTGGGCGCGGCCCCGGCTTGGTTTTACCCTTCGGTTCATTGAACCATTTTTAACCGGAGCCGCAATGCAACTCTTCGTTTGGACGCTTCCAAACGGCGGCCCAGTTTGCAACCGCAACGCAACTCTTCATGCGTCTTTTCGTTGTTACTTATACTTTGTTCTTCACTATTGTTCGGAACAGTTGAACAACATTTCTCATTCTCTTCGTCCTCACTTCTCCGCCTTTAGTCTGTTCACTGGAAGGACGATCAGTTTCCTTTCGCTCGTCATCGTGACTGCGTGTGCGTGCTTCATGTCGGCAAACGTTGTTGGATCCTGGGAGAGTAGCCGCGCAGGAGACTATCGCACAGGCGCTCGCCGTCGAGTACTGCAGAAATACTCTTAAGGACAGTGCTCTCTGCACGCCTCAGTGTATCTCCGGTAAAAGCTTTATTGTTAACGCCTTACACCGCGGTCTGTACCCTATTATGACTTACAATTTTAGGAGTATTTATTTCTATGATGGGTACTAATATGGAAGGTTTTGAAACCCCCTTTACGCCTATGACGCCATCAAGTAATAACAACCAAATCATCACCGTTTCTACTATTTCGCAACTACCAATCCCAGATGTTACGAAAATTGAACAGTTTAATGGACAACAGTATAGGCGTTGGCAAGAAAAAATTATTACTACTTTAGAAGTATCTAATGTCTCGTTTGCATTAACTGAACTCAAACCTGAAAATGATTCTGTTGATTGGGAAAAAGTAAATCGCATTTGTCGACATGTGATTCTAAGTATTTTATCTAATCAACTGTTTGATGTCTACTTTCCAATTAAAATTGCATCCCAATTTTGAGAAAGTCTAAACAAGAAATATATTCTCGAAGAGGCTTCTACCCAAAAATTTACTGTTGCAAATTTCCTAAATTTTGATATGAATGAAGATAAAGAAATCACAACTCAAATTCATGAATTTCAGGTTTTACTTGATGATTTGAAAAATGAAAAAATTGATCGTCCTCAGTCTTTTGTTGTGGATTCTTTAATTGAAAAACTACCTAGTTCTTGGAAACTTTACAAGAACAATTTAAAGCACAAAAGAAAGACTATGTCACTGGATGATGTAATAATACATATCCGAGTTGAAGATCAAAATTGTACTAGAGAAAAATCTGAACTGAATAAAGAGTTGTCATGTACTTCTAACTTTGTTAATAATGAAGTTAAAGAAAATAAAGTTTCTACTAATCAGTCTAAAAATAACCAGAAAAATAAGAAAGGGAAAGGAAAAAAGAATAAATATAAAGGAAACAAAGATATTAATAAAAAGAATATTTTTTGCTATGTTTGTGGAAAACCTAGTCATACTTCTCCTAAATGTAGGCATAGGAAGAAATAAGCTGTCCAGGATTCGAAGGATACATCAACCAACATTGTCACGGAGGACATATTTGTGGCATTTGTCAGCCTTGTCAACATGGGATCATTCCACCAGAACGATTAGATCATTGACTCGGGGGCTAATCGCCACATCAGTGGCAATAGAGATGCTTTCGTGACCTACACTGAGGTAGGTCAGGAGGAACATCGGGTTGTCATGGGCAACTCTACTGCTTCTCATGTGACTGGAAAGGGAATGTCATGATCAAGATGACTTCTAGAAAAATTCTACTGATCAAAGATGTGTTGTTTGTCCCAGATATCTGTGTCAATTTAATTTTTGTTTCTCAACTTATAAAGTTTGGGGTGAAAGTGTCCTTTGAATCAAACAAGGTCATTCTCACCAAGTCTGGGGACTACCTAGGCATGGGTTACTGCTCTAATGGGCTCTTTCTACTGATGTACCAAACTCTTCTGCTAATGAAATAAGTCCTTCTACTTATATCGTTGATTCTTTTGATATATGGCACAATAGATTAGGACATGTTAATTTTAAATACTTACAACGCATGAAATATTTAGGTTTACTAAAGGATATTAATGGTGTTGTTAATTTAAATAATAAATGTCAAATATGTGCTGAAACTAAATCTACCAAGAAACTATGTCCTCAAATTTCACAAAGAAATTCTGAATTACTAGATTTAGTACACACCGATCTTGGAGATTTAAAAGGAAATCTATCTAGAGGTGGGAAACATTTCTACATTATTTTTGTAGATGATTTCTCATGATATACAAAATTATATTTACTACATTCAAAGGATGAAGCTTTTGGAATGTTTGTTAAATATAAAATAGAAGTAGAGAATCAACTTAACAAGAAAATAAAACGTCTTCGCTCATATAGGGGTGGTGAATATGATTGTTCTCCTTTTAATGATTTTTGTGTAAACCATGTACATACCTCCATATTTGCCTCAATCAAAAGGAATTGCTAAACGTAAAAATAGAACTCTAAAAGAAATGATGAATTCTATTTTAATCAATTCAGGCGCACCCAACAACTTGTGGGGGGAAGCGATTTTGTCATCTTGTTTTCTTTAAAATCACATCCCAAGTAGGAAGACAAATAAGACACCATGTGAATTATGGAAAGGATATCCTCCTAATTTGAAATATCTCAGAGTGTGGGGGTGTCTAGCTAAAGCCGTATTAATTGAGCCTAAGAAATGAAAATTGGGATCTAGAACCCTAGATGGTGTTTTTATAGGTTATGCTCAAAATAGTGCCGCATTTAGATTCTTGGTTATTAGAAGTGGCAACAATGTTGTAGAACCTAATACAATTGTTGAATCTAAAAATGCTGAATTTTTTGAACATATCTTTCCTATGAAAACTCCCTTAGAAAACTTATCTAATCCTTCAAATAAAATTTTAGAGGATATCCCAAGTACTTCCAATTCTAATGTTGTTTTAGAACCTGGTGATATAGAACCTAGAAGATCCACTAGGATGAGGAAGGAAAAGAATCTTGGTGATGATTCCTATTCCTTTATAGTGGATAATGACCCTCAAGCTTACAATGATGCTATTAGTTCAACTGATTCATCTTTATGGAAGGAAGCAATTAATAGTGAGATTGAACCTATATTATCAAATAATACATGGGAACTAGTGGATCTTCCACCAGGCGTTAAACCCATAAGATGTAAATGGATATTTAAAAGAAAATTGAAAACAGATGGGACTGTATATAAATACAAAGCTCGTTTGGTTGCCAAAGGATATAAACAACAAAAGGAGATTGACTATTTTGATACTTTAGCTCATGTAACTAGAATCTCTTCAATTAGGATTTTAATTGCTTTGGCATCTATTAAGAAATTAATTATGCATCAAATGGATGTTAAAATTGCTTCCTTGAATGGAGATTTGGATGAAGAAATTTATATGGATCAACCCGAAGGTTATGTAGTTCCGGGTAAAGAACATATGGTATGTAGACTAATCAAATCTCTCTATGGCTTGAAACAAGCACCTAAACAGTGGCATGAGAAATTTGATAAGGTAATTGAAACAACCACCTAAACTCTGCCTATGTTTTCATTTTTTGTGTAAATGTAGCCGGTCCCAAGCCCAGATAAAGGAGGAGGGTTGGTGGTAGGTTGACAGCCAGCCTATAAAAACTTTGTCACTCTTTCTATGACATGGATCCTTATAAGAATATTGTTGGAGCGTCCCTACCTAGAGACGCGCTGCACCGGCACCCGGGTGCAGTGATAAATATGGAAGGGGTTTCGACACAACGACGTCCGGTTGTGTTGAAGGATAAACAAGGGTTTCCACATCTTGGACGGGTGTGGGTAAAGAAGCTAGTCCCGCTGCATCATCGCCCAGATGTAGTGAAAAATGTGCAAGGGTTTCCACATCTTGGACAGGTTTGGGTAAAGAAGCTAGTCCCGCCGCATCATTGCCCAGATGCAATGAAAAATGTGCAGGGGCAACATTTTCGACAAAGGCAAGTAAAGAAGAAAGTTCAACAAAAAAGGTTTAGAGTTGGATCTTGGAATATTGGCTCTTTGACAGGGAAATCTTTGGAGATAGTGGATACCATGATGAGAAGAAAAGTCAATATAGCTTGCTTGTAGGAAACCAAGTGGACAGGGGAACGTTGTAGAGAGATTGGAGACACAGGATACAAAATCTGGTATACATGTATTGATAAACATAGAAATGGCGGAGGTATTATCGTTGATAAGATGTTGAAGGATGACGTCATCAAGATTACAAGGATGGGTGATAGAATCATAGCTATCAAGGTTGTTCTTGGGGGGAATATTTTTAACATTATTAGAGCTTATGCCCCCCAAGTTGGCCTTAGCGAGGATGCGAAGAAGGATTTTTGGGATGACATGGATGAATTGATGCAAGGAATACCGATCGAGGAGAAGATTATTATTGGGAGTGATTTAAATGGCCATGTGGGGAGTGGTAATGTTGGATTTGAGAGAGTTCATGGTGGTTTTGGATATGGCAACAGGAACGGAGAAGGAGAGAGGATATTAGATTTTGCAGTTGCATATGATATGATTTTGCAAACACCCATTTCAAGAAAAGAGAATCTCATAAGATTACGTTCAAGAGTGGGCACAACTGTAGCCAAATTGATTACCTCCTTACAAGGTGGGTGGATCGTAACATATGCAAGGATTGTAAAGTGATTCCTGGCGAAGAACTCACGACCCAACATAGGTTGGTAGTTTTAGATATTAACATGAAGATCAATAAAGGCAAACATAACAGAAACCAAGATAGCAGGATCAAGTGGTGGAATCTTAAAGGAGAAAAGAAATTGACTTTTCATGATAAACTCATCAAGGAGGTAACTTGGACCTTGGAGTCTAATGTTAACACTATGTGGCATAACATGAGCTCCTGCATAACAAAAATTTCCAAAGCGGTTTTCGGGGAGTCTAAAGGTTGTGGACCTCCACAGAAGGAGACTTGGTGGTGGAATGATGAAGTACAAAAGGCTATTAAACTAAAAAGGGAGATCTATAGGAGCTTGCCCAAATCTGGAGATGATGCAACATTCCAAAGATACAAGCAAGCAAAGAAAGAAGCTAAAAAGGTGGTTCGGGAGGCAAGGTCTAGATACTTTGATGATATGTATAAGAAGTTGGACACTAGAGAAGGGGAAAAAGATATATATAAAATGGCTCGTATAAGAGAAAGGAAAGGAAGAGACTTGAGTCAAGTAAAATGCATAAAGAATGAAGATTGTAGAGTATTAGTGAAGGACGATGATATCAAAAACCAATGGAGAAATTACTTCCATAAGCTTTTCAATGGAGATACTGCATATAATGTTAGTGACTCGTGTGACATGAATACAAGAGATATCATTTACACACAACGAGTTTCACCATTTGAGGTCAAGAATGCTTTGAAAAAGATGAAAATGAGAAAGGCATGCAGACCAGACAATATTCCCATTGATTAATGGAAGAGTATGGGGGATGAGGGAGTTACATGGTTAACAAATTTCTTTAAAAAGATTATGAAGACCAAGAAGATGTCGGATGAGTGGAGAAATAGTATTATAGTCCCAATCTACAAGAACAAAGGTGACGTTCAGAGCTGTACAAACTATAGAGGTATCAAGTTGATGAGTCACACGATGAAGCTTTGGGAGAGGATTATTGAGCAGAGGTTAAGATCTATAATGCAGGTATCAAACAATCAATTTGGTTTCATGCCTGGAAGATCAACAACATATGCTATTTTTTTGATAAGGAGGCTTATGGAGAAGTATAGACAAAGCAAAAGAGATCTTCATATGGTGTTTATCGATCTAGAGAAGGCTTATGATCGAGTACCCAGAGAAGTGTTATGGATGGTTTTGAAGAAAAAGGGTGTCCCTATCCAATACATTGACTTGATCAAAGACATGTATGATAGCTCTACTGCAAGTGTCAAGACTCCTGGAGGAGAGACACTAACTTTTCCTATTACAGTTGGGGTACACCAAGGATCCACACTCAACCCATATCTATTCGTTCTGGTTATGGATGAGTTAACAAAGAATGTTCACGATGATATTCCTTGGTGTATGTTATTTGCTGATGATATTGTTTTGATTGATGAAACAAAAGATGGATTGAATGATAAAGTTTAATGTTTGAGAAAGGCATTGGAATCAAATGGACTGATGATTAGCAGGAGCAAAACTAAGTATATGCATTGTAATTTCAGCCAATCTCGCAGTGTGAATGATGGAGCCAAGTTGGACGGAGTAGATATACCAAAATGTGACAAATTTCATTACTTAGGTTCTATTATTCAAATAGACGGGGATGTCCAAAATGATGTTTGTCACTGGATCACTCCAGGATGGTTGAAATGGAGGAGTGCAACTGGAGTTTTATGCGATCAGAAGATCCCTCTCAGGTTAAAAAGTAGTTTTATAGAACAGCTATATGACCAGCCATGCTCTATGGGAGTGAATGTTGGGCGGTGAAGAAACAAGGTCTCAACAAGATGAACGTGGCTGAAATGCGTATGCTGAGATGGATGTGTGGGAAGACAAAAAAGATCGTTTGAGAAATGACTATATCAGGAATAAAGTGGGGGTGGCGAGCATTGAGGACAAGTTGTGTGAGGGCCGAATCAGATGGTATGGACATGTGCAATGCAGACCTACTAGTGCGCCTATACGAAGCAATTCTATTGAGCCAAACACTATAAATAGAAGAAGAGGAAGGCCTAAATTAACATGGGATGAGCTTATAAAGAGAGATTTTGAATCTCTACATCTCAATCAGAATATGGCCCAAGATAGAGCTGAATGGAAACGAAGGATCCATGTAGCCGACCCCAACATAGTTGGGATTGAGGCTTAGATGATGATGATGATGATGAATTGTATCATATGGATTCCATATAAATGAAGGAGATAAATGTATATATTCTAAAGTCGGTAACCAAGGTTGTGTTATTATATGTCTCTATGTAGATGACATGCTTATTTTTGGCACTAATATTGATATTATAAATAGTACAAAAGGCTTCTTGGCTTCTAATTTTGACATGAAAGATATGGGTGAGGCAGATGTAATTTTAGGAATTAAACTCCTTAAAAATGATGATTGCATCATGCTATCCCAAGAACACTATGTTGAGAAAATCCTCAAAAGATTTTTAATGTTTGATTGTAAACCAATTAGTACACCTTTTAATTCTAATTGCAATCTTAAGAAAAATAAAAGTACTAGTGTTTAACAAGTCAAATATGAACAAGTGATTGGAAGCCTAATGTACTTAATGAATTGCACTCGTCCGGATCTAGCATATGCAGTGGGGATATTAAGTAGATATATCCAAAATCCTAACAAGGATCATTGGGATGCTCTACATAGGGTTTTAAGATACCTTAAAGGCACAATTAATCATGGATTGATTTTTTGTGGATCTCCAACTGTACTAGAAGGATATTGTGATGCCAATTGGATTTCTCATTCAGATGAATTGAAATCTACAAGTGGTTACATCTTTACTATGGGTGGAGGTGTTGTGTCTTGGAAATCTTCCAAGCAAACTTGTATAGCTCGTTCCACTATGGAATCTGAGTTTATTGCCTTAGAAAAGGCTAAAACTGGAGCCGAATGGCTAAGACATGTTCTAATGGATCTTCCCATTTGGGAGAAACCTTCTCCACCAGTGTTTATACACTGTGATAATCAAGCTGCCATAGCAAGGGCTAAAAACAAAGTTTATAATGGGAAGAGTAGACATATTCGTCTACGTCACAATATAGTGAGGCAGCTTGTATGTGATAGCATAATCTCTGTGGATTATGTAAAGTCAGAATTAAATTTGACCGATCTTCTGACAAAGCCATTAAGTCAAAGACTAGTGAGCGATACAGCGAGGAGAATGGGAGTATGCCCATACCAGATGTCGAAGTGATGGATACCCAACCTTCTTGAATGGTGATCCTGTGAAGAAGGTTCAATGGGAAAAATGAAGTCATTGGATGACTCAATGTGTTATAATAAATGTATCTCATTCTTATGATGTAAACAACAATTTACAATGATTCAGTTGAATATATTTCTTAATGGATTTCGTAGCCATTAATGGTGGTGTATATGCTGCAATATATGCTTGATGAAAGTCCAACTATATGAGTGTTGAGTGGGGCTGCTCCTGTTAAGATTTGGGTAGATCTCTAGATCATTCATGAATTTTCCCAGTAGGTGCATGGCCTAAAGGCGTCAATCCGTAATAAAGGTATTTGGTTTTATGAATATCATGTGAGTAATGTATCTCTAATTTGACAAGGGAGGATTTGGTTCAAGAACATAGTTCCACCAATCTTCTACAGATTACGTACATCTACTCTATGCTTTAGTTCAAAGAACTCAGTTCTACCAAAGCTTATGCATTCTATTTGTTTAAGTTCTTCCAGTAGTCAACTCGATTTTTAGTTTGGTTTTGTTTTGAAATAGTGGGGGATTGTTGTGATTGCTGATGTATTTCAAAGCAAAAGCCTTTAGTCCCACATTGCTTGTTTTAGAGACTTCCCTCCTATTCATATATGGCTGCTAGTCCATATAATATTTGAGGAATAAAATAAGATGTGGGCTTCGCACGCGCATGGTGGGGTAGCTCAAATGGGTTTGGGCCGGTCCGGTCCGAAAACCCTTTAATCGGGCGCGTCGACGCACGTCGCATCCCGCGCGCAGGGGGTGCAAATCCGGCCTCCCGGAGCCCCTTGCGTGGGCGCGGCCCCGGCTTAGTTTTGCCCTTCGGTTTATTGAACCATTTTTAACCGGAGCCGCAATGCAACTCTTCATTTGGATGCTTCCAAATGGCGGCCCGGTTTGCAACCGCAACGCAACTATTCACGCGTCTTTTCGTTGTTACTTATACTTTGTTCTTCGCTATCGTTCGGAGCGGTTGAACAACGTTTCTCATTCTCTTCTTCCTTGCTTTTCCGCTTTTAGTTTGTCCACTGGAAGGACGATCGGTTGTCTTTCGCTCGTCGTCGTGACAGCGTGTGCGCGCTTCACGTCGGCAAACGATGTTGGATCCTGGGAGAATAGCCGCCCAGGAGACTATCGCACAGACGCTCGCCGTCGAGTACCGCGGAAATACTCTTAAGGACAGTGCTATCTGCACGCCTCAACGTATCTCTGGTAAAAATTTTACTATTAACAGCCTTACACCGCGGTTTGTACCCTATTAGGACTTACATGACATGCCGTCCGAATGTGATGGCCAAGGAGTGTGAGGCTGGGGTTGACTTCGCCCCGTCTCTTTGCAACAAGAAACTCATCTTTGTATTCTACGCCAATGCTACCTGAGAAAAAAAAGGAGACGAGGCCCCTGCTAGACAGAACTGTGACATATTCGTTATAGTGGAGGTTTTGGAATCTTCAATCAATGGATGCTAGCATGAGAACCTACAAGTTATTTATACAAGAACAGTCATCAAGAATCAACTATGTTGATCATAGGACTGTGTAGAAATGAGCAATTCATTTGTGCCTCTTGCTGCAATGAACAATTGGATTCTGCCGTTGGTAAAAGAAGCAGCGGCATTGACTGTGGCGCTATTGTGCTATGATCTGATCCAATCCCAAGTGCTAATATGTGTTGCATGCAAACACGACATAGTAAAATGTTATCCTCTATCACATCATATACTGTCCTATCCTGGCTTGCGTTTTAGCCCACATCAATCCCTTCCTGCTAACCAAACATGCCCTTACGGTATACCGACCGGTATACCGCCAATATCGATGATACCGCATTCCTTGCTAGTATTCTAGTTTTCTATAGATAGGTTTTGGGTTGTAATTATTTATTCTCCTAAAGGCGTGTACTTTTCTACAAAGTTCACATCCTCTTTGTGCCCGGGACATCCTAGCCACACACATTGTTATGGGGGCCACAAGTGAATGGATTAGATGTTGTGAGACAGAGGTTGGGACAGAGGATGGGTACAGAAGATTTGGACCCACAAATCTAATCTAACAAGGGAGGCTATTTAGGAACAAAAACCATCCGATGGACTGTCCATGAAGTAGGATAAAACGTGATCTATTCCTCACCTGGACAATGCATAGTACATATCAGTAGTTGTATGAGAGACTGGATCTCGTCATCGCTAATAAAGAGTGGATCGACGACTTTACGAAAACATCTATTCAGGTTCTTCCAAGAATGAATTCCAATCACTCTCCTTTGTTGGTTAATACCGGAGAGACCAAAGGGCCTATCTTCTACAGACCCAAGAGTAGTGTAGTTAGGAACACGAGACCTTCGTTCCCAAAGTTTTTACAGCAGCCTTGGGACACCGAGCTGAATTTCCAACAAGCACTCCCAAACTTCATGGAGGAAGCATCTAATTGGATAGAGTGGAAAGGAGGAAAACTAGACCGCAGATGGATTGGATTATTACAGAGATCGGTAAGAGGAAAACAACTCTATGCACCAATCATACCAGAGCATTGGAGGATAAGATTGTTGAGCTTCAGCTTGAGTACAATGAGATCTTTTACCATGAAATGGAGGAGTGGCGTCAGCGAGCTCAGTGTGATTGGATGAGTTTCTGGGGATACGAATACCCAGTATTTCCAATCTATTGTCAAATCTAAAAGTCAAAGAAACATTGTTTCCAAAACTCAAATATGTACATGGTAACTGGATTGAGGACAAAGTTGAACTCAAACATATCACACGAGTTCTTCAAGGACTATTCAATGTGGAAGACGGACAATCCAGAGCAAGGCCCGCCTCTGAATGCATAGGCAGTTATGTAGCGTTGCTTACCCACCATGTCATTGATGAGCTCATTACTACCCCGACAAGTGACACGATTCACACCACTCTTATGAAGATGAACCCCATCCAGGCACTGGGCCTGATGGGATGAGGTAGATGTCGAATTCTTGCAAAAGAAGTGGGCTCACCTGAGCAACTCCATTACTCTAACAATAGCTCACTATTTTGCAGGTCATCCGTTTGATGATAGGCTAGCAAATTTCACGCTAGTGTTATTACCAAAAACACCTAAGCCTGAAACATGCAATACCTCAGGCCTATTGTGCTTAACAATGTATGTCTCAAGCTGTTATCAAAGATTCTAGTGGAGAGTATAAAGCCACATTTATCTGAGTGGATATCTCCTTTACAAAGCAATGTTGTCCGTACCACCGACAACATAATATTGGTGCAAGATTAATTCATTCAGTGTGCATGAGATTCGGGAAGAAAGTAATGCTTGTCATGAATTTAGATCTCTTCAAGGCATGCGACAAAATGAGTTGGGAGTTCATCTTTGATACACTTAAGAAAACGGCTATACCAAGCAACTTGGTGAATCTCATAATGAACACTATTACGGCCGGAGAGATTGCAATTTCCTAGGAAGGGGAGACTTTACAACCTTTCAACGCATCAAGGGGTGTGAGACAGGGAGATCCACTCTCTCCTTACATATTCGTTCTTTTTCTACATAGACGGAGTCAAGTTATTGCTAAAGAAGAACACAATGGAAGATGGAAGGTCTTCCGAGCAGACAGTGGAGGATTAGGAATTTCTCACATTTGCTTTGTGGATGACTTGATCTTATTTGGTGAAGCTTCAGAAACGCAAGCTAGGCATATGATAAAAATGTTTCGGAAATTCGAGAAGGCATCGGGGAAAAATATGGCAAAATAAAATTCGTCTATCTACTTATCCAAGAAAACAAGATGAACGATATCAAGGATCACTGATATACCACAAACCAGTAATATAGCAAAGCATCTCAGGGTGCCTGTAAAGACCTGGTCTTTTACGATCAAATATTTATAAAAGGTATCAAAACATAAACAATCTTTATTACAATCATGCTTGTACATCAGAGTGTGGAAGATAAAAAAATATACATAAGTCCTATCTAGTCTTCAATCCACAGAGGACATCTCCTGCATGTCTCTTCTACGACTTCTTCAAGCCACCTGCCCATGAATTCCCAAAAGGGAATGAAACCACACATGGACCCCATTGGAGGGAAAATAAAGGTCAGCAAAGCTGGTACTAAATCCAATCATTGAGCTATTAAAAATATAGGTACAAAACATGATTCAGGTATGAGATGAATTCTAGGAGGAGACTATTTTGTGGACTTGGTTCAACATAAATAGACTAACATGTATCAATGGTTTCCATACATAGAATTCAAGATGGTATTGACAAGATTAACAATTCTACAAAATTTTCCAAGTTCAAAATATCAAAATATTCAAGATTATTTATAACAAAATGATCAATTTAAATATTAGGATTAAGCACTGTCATATCATTTCTTTCAATGACTACAATGTCATGTGTTCAATCATCTATGAGTGAACGACACGGTAGCCTGCTATTTCAACCAGTATACTGGGGGACCACTAATCCATTACAACCTGTACACAGGGCGGCGGGACGTACCCAACCTCTAGGAGCCAAAGCTCTAAAGGGCCAAAGCCCAAAGGGACCAAAGTCCAGGGAGTCAAAACTCCAAGAATTCAATTCCAGTGCTTTTCATAATATTTATCAATGTTTAGCAATAATGAATATGAAATGGTGAACTTTCAAAGAGGTAGAAATGGCTTATGAAAAGTATTGGATTCACCAACAAAAAGTATACATGAAATTTCAAGAGGGAAGTCAAATAACTCAATAATTAAATAGAGAATCTAGTACCTCAAATTATTCAAAGCTCCGTGGATTGCTCAATCATAACAAGGCTCCAAGAAGAAGAATCTACAAATTTATATAAGGGTGTTATCACTTGGCTTGAAATCAACTATTTGTTTAATCTTTTCTATTTAGCATTTTCTTTCCCATCTAGTATTATTATCATTCTGTGATTCTTTTATTCTCCTTATTCATAACCAAGTCATATATATAATCAATTTTACACACTCAATTGGTTTTATTCTTATTGTCTATAGATTAGTTCTTAACTTATTATTCCCTCTCTTAATTGTATATGAAATAATTGTATTCTGCTACTAGGTTCAAATGTGTTTATCTTCCTTAGCCTTACTAGTAATACCTAGTATTTAACCCGATATACCTCTATATATACTAGTCATATACCTAGATCTTGATTTATGTACAAGTTACTTCATATGCCTACTATAATAAGATATAGTTCTAAAACGTAGCTTTCACATATCATCCGTATCATTATCTCTATCCTCCCTTGTTAGGTTGCAAAAACTATATTGTATGGTTTGTTGATAAAGATAATTAACTATATGAGGACTTCCTTATCGAGGATGATTATATATATGATCCTAACCCATGGGACTTTCATTTATCTTCTATCCTTCTACATAGTCGATCATTTTGTCCCTTGCATTACCTAGGTCGTATATGTACTCATATTTACTTGGTAAGACTAAAGTACGTAGGGATCATGATATGCATACATAACTACGGTTTGACTATACGAATCATAGGAACATGCATTTACGTATTTATATCTTAGCTAAATTTGTTAGCAGCTCCAGCGATTAGGGAGTATAGTTTATGATTTCTAATTAATGTACAGGTTCCGTACTAGCCTCATTACCCATATTCATTGAATTAAACAGAGACGAGGGGGAGGTCAGGTACCTCTCGTCGATGGTGGTGCTATGCCGGTGTCTTGCTCAGGGAACTAGGAGGAACTCGGTTGCTGCTTCTGTTCTGGAGATCGTCACTCCAGCCTACTAGTCGCTCCTCTTCCCTAGCCACCGAGTGGTGGTGGTGGTCGGCCTGACTTCCCCACGGTTGTCAGATCTGGGGTTGTGCCCTACTGGCGTCGTGGCGCTGCTGAGCAGTAGATTGCAGCTGCCGGAGTTGCGGTTTGGGATGGAGGTTACAGGTACGTAGGGTGGCACTTGGGTGGTCGAGGAGGTCACTTGTGTTTTCGGCGACCAACTCTCCTCTAAAGACGGCAGGGCAGTGCGGTTTGCTGCAACCGCACCGGCAGGTGGTGTCGGCGCTAGTCGTTGTAACCAGGGTATAGCAGCTCGGAGGGGGAGACGCTGGAGGATGTGGGATGGTTGGGATTTGTTGACACACGTGAGGTGGCATTCTACAGCCCGTCGTGTAGAGGAAGGGGGGATCGAGGAAGTTCGGACGTCGGGAAACGTCGATGCTCTGTAGGGCGCCGTCATGGCTGGGTTATGTTGACAAGGAGGAGACGATGGGGACAGGAGGCGCTATGCCTCAGCAGGTAGGGTAGCCGGATATATGTGGGAATGCGACCACTAAGTTTTGCGTTCATAGAGGCGGGCTCAGGTCAGGTAGAGCTGCGTCGGGAGGACGGCGCGTCGGCCCTTACATCTGCGGTCTTTCATGATCGAGCCATTTCTTCCTTCGAATACCCTTAATGGAGAGTTCAGTGTAGCAGGAGGACCCGAGGAGTCAAAACGGGGCTGAGGAGTAAAGAACGCCGAGGGTGCGACAGTTTTTCCATTGTGAAGGCACCCGGTGCCTGGGGCGCCCTCGACGCAAGGGAGGAGGCAACCGAAATCTGCGGGGGAGGGGAATCCGCAATAACGCGAGGGGGCTCATTTTAACTCGGGGTCCATAAGTCCAAAGGAAACTGGACTCTCTGACTCAGTCGTTGCTGATGTATAAGTATTATATTAGCAAGCGAAATTTCCCTTCACGGTAATAGCTAGTACGCAGTGGAGAGAGACGACTCTTGTTAAGAAATACATGTATTTAATACGTTTCTTAATAATAACCACTATCTTACTAATGATATTAAAACTTTGTAACTTCAAAGCGATACAATCAATTCTATTGCAAATTTGACCATTCCGTTTACTTTTTAGTAAGCCATTATCTACCAATGTTAGCACCTCTATTCATATATCTAACGCAAATGAGTATTCATATATATACGTATATTTAAATTCAATAGACAACACATTTATTAAACTTGATTCTAAGCCTTTATGAGAAAGAAGGAGAATGTAAGATCTAATAGGGTAGAGGAGCACAAAGCATCCAATTGAACTAGACAATTTCAAAGTATGAAGAATGATACGCAAATGGGGCTAATTTGCAATTTTTCTTTTAATTTAAGGAGAAATAATTTCTTTAGGTACAATAAGTTCAAAAAGGAAGCTAGTTTGTACCAAGGGATACAATAATCAGTCAAAATAATCTCAGACAAGTTGGAAATAAGGACCAATTGAAATTGAGTTCAAGTTTAGGGGAAATTATGAATAATAGCTCAAAATAGATTTAACACACCAAATTTCAGTATGTTACAACTCTCCATCCCTTAAATTAGATTTCATCCCCGAAATCGATATGTCGTTGACCTAATAAGGTATTATACTCCATCCCTTAAAGAAATCTAAACAGCTATATCAGTTACAATGCAGTATCCTTAGTAACTCTAGGTTTCTACTCTCAGATTTTTCTCCTACTACTTTGATTGTGACTTAGCTCGAGAAATCATTGACAAAACTTTATGAAATCTTTTTCTTTGTACATATAGTATTATAAAGAAAATAACTTTTTCGATCGAGAAAAAAAAATTCGATGCAAAACTAAAAATGGCCAAAATCAATGCGATGACTAAGTCACAATCACCTCTGACCAATATCCACCATACTAACTGCTTGACTCAATCGTTTAGTTATGATATAGGGAAGATATGTATTGAATTCTATCAAAAAGTGATTCACAATTTCAAGGTTAGGGTTTCTAATCACACTATTCCCCTTTTCAAATACTAAGTCGTTCACATTTTCTGACACCTCAACCCATCTCTGCTAATATGGGGATGTTTCCTCTTCACTAATTGGTGGGTTAGGAGACTTTATGAAAGTTAATTTTACCTAGGTTAGTATTTTCATTTATCTACATAAGGCTACCAAAGCTAGGGTTGGTTGCAAAGTATTTGCCTAAGTTTTAGGTATACTAGTTATTTAATCTTAACTTCCATGAGACGTGCATGAGTGTCGACTGTTTATGGCTCTGATACCATATTGTAAAGACCTGATCTTTTACAATCAAATATTTACAAAAGGTATCAAAATATAAACAATCTTTATTACAATCATGCTTGTACATCAGAGTGCGGAAGCTAAAAAAATATACATAAGTCCTATCTAGTCTTCAATCCACAGAGGACATCTCCTGCATGTCTCTTCTACGACTTCTTCAAGCCACCTGCCCATGAATTCCCAAAAGGGAATGAAACCACACATGGACCCCATTGGAGGGAAAATAAAGGTCATCAAAGCTGGTACTAAATCCAATCATTCAGCTATTAAAAACATAGGTACAAAACATGATTCAGGTATGAGATGAATTCTAGGAGGAGACTATTTTGTGGACTTGGTTCAACATAAATAGACTAAAATGTATCAATGGTTTCCATATATAGAATTCAAGATGGTATTGACAAGATTAACAATTCTACAAAATTTTCCAAGTTCAAAATATCAAAATATTCAAGATTATTTATAACAAAATGATCAATTTAAATATTAGGATTAAGCACTGTCATATCATTTCTTTCAATGACTACAATGACATGTGTTCAATCATCTATGAGTGAATGACACAGTAACCTACTATTTCAACCAGTATACTGGGGGACCACTAATCCATTACAACTTGTGCATAGGGCGGGGGGACGTACCCAACCTCTAGGAGCCAAAGCTCTAAAGGGCCAAAGCCCAAAGGGACCAAAGTCCAGGGAGTCAAAACTCCAAGAATTCAATTCCAGTGCTTTTCATAATATTTATCAATGTTTAGCAATAATGAATATGAAATGGTGAACTTTCAAAGAGGTAGAAATGGCTTATGAAAAGTATTGGATTCACCAACAAAAAGTACACATGAAATTTCAAGAGGGAAGTCAAATAACTCAATAATTAAATAGAGAATCTAGTACCTCAAATTATTCAAAGCTCCATGGATTGCTCAATCATAACAAGGCTCCAAGAAGAAGAATCCACAAATTTATATAAGGGTGTTATCACTTGGCTTGAAATCAACTATTTGTTCAATCTTTTCTATTTAGTATTTTCTTTCCCATCTAGTATTGTTATCATTCTGTGATTCTTTTATTCTCCTTATTCATAACCAAGTCATATATATAATCAATTTTACACACTCAATTGGTTTTATTCACATTGTCTATAGATTAGTTCTTAACTTATTATTCTCTCTCTTAATTGTATATGAAATAATTGTATTCTGCTACTAGGTTCAAATGTGTTTATCTTCCTTACCCTTACTAGTAATACCTAGTATTTAACCCGATATACCTCTATATATACTAGTCATATACCTAGATCTTGATTATGTACAAGTTACTTCATATGCCTACTATAATAAGATATAGTTCAAAACGTAGCTTTCACATATCATCTGTATCATTATCTCTATCCTCCCTTGTTAGGTTGCAAAAACTATATTGTATGGTTTGTTGATAAAGATAATTAACTATATGAGGACTTCCTTATCGAGGATGATTATATATATGATCCTAACCCATGGGACTTTCATTTATCTTCTATCCTTCTACATAGTCGATCATTTTGTCCCTTGCATTACCTAGGTCGTATATGTACTCATATTTACTTGGTAAGACTAAAGTACGTAGGGATCATGATATGCATACATAACTACGGTTTGACTATACGAATCATAGGAACATGCATTTACGTATTTATATCTTAGCTAAATTTGTTAGCAGCTCCAGCGATTAGGGAGTATAGTTTATGATTTCTAATTAATGTACAGGTTCCGTACTAGCCTCATTACCCATATTCATTGAATTAAACAGAGACGAGGGGGAGGTCAGGTACCTCTCGTCGATGGTGGTGCTATGCCGGTGTCTTGCTCAAGGAACTAGGAGGAACTCGGTTGCTGCTTCGGTTCTGGAGATCGTCACTCCAGCCTACTAGTCGCTCCTCTTCCCTAGCCACCGAGTGGTGGTGGTGGTCGGCCTGACTTCCCCACGGTTGTCAGATTTGGGGTTGTGCCCTACTGGCGTCGTGGCGCTGCTGAGCAGTAGATTGCAGCTGCCGGAGTTGCGGTTTGGGATGGAGGTTACAGGTACGTAGGGTGGCACTTGGGTGGTCGAGGAGGTGACTTGTGTTTTCGGCGACCAACTCTTCTCTAAAGACGGCAGGGCAGTGCGGTTTGCTGCAACCGCACCGGCAGGTGGTGTCGGCGCTTGTTGCTGTAACCAGGGTACAGCAGCTCGGAGGGGGAGACGCTGGAGGATGCGGGGTGGTTGGGATTTGTTGACACACGTGAGGTGGCATTCTACAGCCCGTCGTGTAGAGGAAGGGGGGATCGAGGAAGTTCGGACGTCGGGAGATGCCGGTGCTCTGTAGGGCACCATCGTGGCTGGGTTATGTTGACAAGGAGGAGACGATGGGGACAGGAGGCGCTATGCCTCAGCAGGTAGGGTAGCCGGATATATGTGGGAATGCGACCACTAAGTTTTGCGCTCATAGAGGCAGGCTCAGGTCAGGTAGAGCTGCGTCGGGAGGACGGCGCGTCGGCCGTTACATCTGCGGTCTTTCATGATCGAGTTGTTTCTTCCTTCGATTGCCCTTAATGGAGAGGTCAGTGTAGCAGGAGGACCCGAGGAGTGTCGAGGGTGCGGCAGTTTTGCCGTTGTGAAGGCACCCGGTGCCTGGGGCGCCCTCGACGCAAGGGAGGAGGCAACCGAAATCTGCGGGGGAGGGGAATCCGCAATAACGCGAGGGGGCTCGTTTTAACTCGTGGTCCATAAGTCCAAAGGAAACTGGACTCTCTGACTCAGCCGTTGCTGATGTATAAGTATTATATTAGGAAGGGAAATTTCCCTTCACGGTAATAGCTGGTACGCAGTGGAGAGAGATGACTCTTGTTAAGAAATAAATGTATTTAATACGTTTCTTAATAATAACCACTATCCTACTAATGATATTAAAACTTTGTAACTTCAAAGCAATACAATCAATTCTATTGCAAATTTGACCATTCCGTTTACTTTTTAGTAAGCCATTATCTACCAATGTTAGCACCTCTATTCATATATCTAACGCAAATGAGTATTCATATATATACGTATATTTAAATTCAATAGACAACACATTTATTAAACTTGATTCTAAGCCTTTATGAGAAAGAAGGAGAGTGTAAGAGCTAATAGGGTAGAGGAGCACAAAGCATCCAATTGAACTAGACAATTTCAAAGTATGAAGAATGATACACAAATGGGGCTAATTTGCAATTTTTCTTTTAATTTAAGGAGAAATAATTTCTTTAGGTACAATAAGTTCAAAAAGGAAGCTAGTTTGTACCAAGGGATATAATAATCAGTCAAAATAATCTCAGACAAGTTGGAAATAAGGACCAATTGAAATTGAGTTCAAGTTTAGGGGAAATTATGAATAATAGCTCAAAATAGATTTGACACACCAAATTTCAGTATGTTACAGTGCCAATTATATATGAACGAGCAAACATGGGAATGTACTTGGATACAATCAACAAGATTGAAGGCAGAATCTCGTCATGGGTCAATAGATCTGTAACACCTAGGCCCACTGTCCAAGGCTCTAGTCGAGTTTTAAGAATGACGAATGGCCCCAAAGACCACCACTAGCCTCAAGTGTGTGCTTTGTCCTCACTCACACACAAGTCAGGATAAAATTCCTGACTGCTCACTGACCGGTCTAAACTGCACATCTAAAAAGGAGTGGATCTAGAGTAGTCAAACTCTTAAATTTATAACCTGACACTCAGACCCCCACAATTATTATACGCGGTATGATGTAGTAAATTGGGGCCGATCTACAAGGACAAGGAGCAGTAAGTGCAAAGAACGTAGAACCTTGGCTCAATCACACCAACCAAGAGAGTAGATTAAGTTTGGTGTTCTTTAGGTAACGATGTTACTTCAACCAACAACAAAACAAAATAAGTAACAAAAAGTAAGAAAAACAAACAAAATAACAAGATGAAATAAAGAGTGATATAACAAGTATGGATGGGAACTTGAATTGGGTTTCACCGTCTAAGGTCTCTAACCAAAATGCAATACTCACACCCATTATATGCTTTTAGTGAGATTACAAGAAGTAATCAGATATGTTTATTCCCTCCTCTCTTAAACTTAGGATAGATCTAGATTATAAGGTTGTCTCTCTCTCTTGAAATGGCAAGCAAACAATCCCAAACATAACCATATCACCATTTAGCTTAAGTATTCCAACATTCTCATGCATTCATGCAACTCTATAACATTTACATAAGGCTAGTACTACTCTTTCGAGGCACTAACAATAAAACATCTCAAGTGCGGATATAAGTATTTACATGTTGGAAGAGTCTTAGTGGCTACTCCCAGCTCAAGTTAGATGTTTAGCCACTCATGTTCATGAGCAGCGTTATAGATTTACAAGTGTCGAGAGACATGAGAGAGAATAATGAACTGAATGAAGTAGATGAAGGTAGGTGAACAGATCTAGGGGGGAAGAAGGGGGATACACCAACTGGGACCACAAAATGACCAAAGATGATGCACGTCTCCTTCATATCTGGATGTGGTGCGAGCATGGTAGAGCGGCTCGTCCTTGTTTTAATGAATAGGATGAGGGTGTTGGAGATGGTGTGAATCCTCTCTCTCCTCTAGACTTTCAACTTCAGAGATCTAGGACCGGTGACAAATGACTGGAGGCTCTAGAATGTGACAACATGTCATCCTGTCATGCACGTCATGGCCCCCTTCATGGATGAAGTGGGCCTCTATTTATAGGCACCGGTAACTGACTTAAAGAACCTCAAAAGTAGCTTTGGTGATGAGTCTTCATCGATCGACAAGGTTGTGACTCAACGGTCATTGAAGTGAGATGATTGAAGAGGGTGCTTGACTTTGGTGGTCACTGAAGATGGTCGATGAGAGTGACCACTGAAGACGTGATCTCATTGGTCACTGAGATGACTTTTCCTACAGTCGTAGAGACATTGAGGTCGTTGATCTCATAGATGGCACAGAACCCATGGGTTGCAAATCATGCGGAAGTCTAATGGTCTCTAAAATCTCAAGGTCAGCAACTGTTGGACTTGGTGCAATTTTCATCAGTCGCCAAGGTGTCAGAACCTCAGTGACCACTTGACTTTAGGCTTGGCAACTGCTAAGATGTGTATTCTATGCAAATCAGACTAAGGGGTGAGTTTGGGTAGATATATCAAAACTTATCAAAACAATTATTACTATATAAATAAAACATAGTAGAGATGACAGTATGAGGATAAAACTGGCACTCAAATACTCACAAAAATTGGATGTTATCAGTCATCCATCCTAGTACTACTCTGGGTTGCGCACGCTTAACCATAGAGTTCTTTAGTGATGAGATCCCTAAAAAGGAGGTGCACCTTGGTGATATGGGTAGTCCAATCATTCCTTTTAAGATCATCTTATTTGAGGACTCAAATCCTAGGATGTAACAATCTTCCCCACTTAGATTCTTGACGTCCTTATCAAGGCCTCATAATCTGAACCAATTTCAATGCACACCCACCTTGGCACATGGACACCCAACTCCCAACCATGGAATATCAGCGTAAGGGTAGCTACATCACCATGGACAACCCTTTCCAACTTGCCTGGACCACACAACTCAAGACTGGCATGTCACATGCCCATGTGGGCCCCACCTACTGGAGGGGTAATGGTTTTGATACCATTTGTAATACTCAGGTCCACCGCCCAAGGCTCTAGTAGAGTTTCAAGAATGACGATTGGCCCCACAAACCACAATCGGTACTAATTGCACACTTTTTCCTCACTCACATGCAAACAAGGATAAACTTCTAGATTGGTCACCCATCCTAGTACTACTCTGAGCTGAGCACGCTTAACCACAGAGTTCTTCAGTGATGGGCTCCCTAAAAAAGAGGTGCACCTTGATGATATGGGTATTCCAATCATTCCTCTTAAGATCATCTTATTTGAAGCCTCAAAATCTAGGATGTTACAAGACCACTATCGCTCGTTGGAAGGATCACACTCATCAAATCAATGCTCAATTCAGCTCTGATATACACTACATAAACAAACATCTACCTGACTTCATCTGTGACAATATTTATAAAGTAGTGAGGACGTTTCTATGGAAGGGTACTAAGATGGGTGGTTGTATAAACCTAGTTGCATGGGACAAAGTAATAACACAGAAGGAAGAGGGCCGACTTGATATCAAATCAGCAAGATTGCAAAATGAAGCAGTGCTACATAAAGTCAGTTGGGAATTCCTCTCTAATCGAAAGGCAATGTGGAAGGAGATAATGTCAGCAAAGTACTCCCATCAAACCAATCATGGAGTATCGAATTCCTCACATCTATGGAAGTACATTGCTAGAACTTAGATCTACTAAGTCCAGATGCAGGGAAAGCAGTCCTTTTAGGAGTCAATACAAATGTTTGGCAGGACAAGTGGGTGAATGAGAGCAAAACACCACAACTCAAGGCACAATTAGTTGTTCCAATAGACTTGGAAGACCTGAAGATCGAATCTATGGTGAACATGTAGGGAAATTGTAATGATAAGTTCATTGAACATTGGTTTGATGACACCACTACTAGACTCATTAAGACTATGCCACCACCTCATCCATATGCAGGTTTGGATGAGGTGATCTATCTAAAAGAGGCCAGAGGAATCTTCTCAAAAAAAATCATATATAAGAAGCTTTAGAATAACAACGCTACAAAGATCTAAGGGAAGTGGCAGATAGTATGGAAATTAGAAGTTCCACAAAGTGAGAGAACCATGTTATGGCTATCTATGCATGGAGGGTTTATGACCAACATCTCTAGGATAAGATGGGGTTTTAGTGAAGAGGTTGTTTCCCCAGATGTGGCATTGAGGCAAAAACATTGATGCACACATTGATGAATTGCAAAGCTATTCAGGAGGTGTGGGATCTGGTCCAACAGGCAGTGGGGGAGATGATGAATATCTCTCAATCTCCCCAACTTTGGTTGACAATGAACCTAGGTAGCCAAAAGAAGAAAATTTATTGGCCTATCTGGATCGCAATGAATGTATGGAAAATTAGGAAAAACTGATGTCATTTGATATTTCAAAATACCAGAGTATCCCCTGAAGACTATTCAAATCCATTAGATAAGATGTACTCATTTATGTGGTGGCATTTTGCAAGGAAATGAACATGAAGAAAAGAAGTACATTTGAAGACTTACATTAGGAACCTCCACATCCGAATTGGACAAAGTTGAATGTAGATGCCTTAATAAGAAGAAGAAGGAAATGACTACTAGGTTTGTAGCTAGAAATGGTGAAGGCCATTTGCTATGGGGGATGAGATACTATAGATACTATGGACTCACTACTTGTAGAGATGACATCCATTTTGACTGGACTGAATGAATGCAAAAAGAAATTCAATTAAGTCCTAGCCTTATTGGATAGCAAACAAGCCATCATCCATCAAGATGCTTTCTGGAGCATCTAGTACATTGACAAAGTACAAACCCTTATGATTAAGTATTAAAATGGAAACCCTTAGTTTTTATTTTGACATTTTAATTTCAATAAGAGAGTTTATAATAGAGTGTTTGATGGAATAGCCAAGTGGTCTAGGGATCAAGGAGAGATATCATGTAGGTGTAGGTAATGTATTGACTTCATCTACGACATGGTTAGAACTGAAGCAGAATTGTACCACAGTAATTTTGAGACCTCCACTGTGCCTCTAATGGGAGTACATGATGAATAGATACTCTCCTGGTTTCTCAAAAAAAATAGTTTTGCAAGTGACGAAATTTTTAAAATGATTGCAAAGTGTGCACTTACATATTCATGGGAATGTTGCTATACATTCAATCTACAAAATAATTATTATTAATTACATCATATATGATATTCCATTATGTTTTACCTTTTTTAGATTATGTATCATTCTTGATGTTGTCTATGACATGTTTATACAATCCAATACATTGAAGTTTGGTTACTAAAGCAATACATTTGGATTCCATTGCATACTGAATCTGAGCAATCGTTAGAAGAAAAAAAACAATAAATTTGGGTTCCATTATGTACTAAATTATAGTTTTTAGACGCAAAGATTTCATTTTCCTTGTTTTATTATGTGTGAAACCTTATTACTTGATCTGACAATTACTTGGTCATAAAACCTTGTTCTAGTGTAAGTGAGTCCTAATATATACATGATATAGTAAACTTGACTAACTGAAATGAAAAATGAAAACTATATTATGTTAACCTTCCATCTAGATTGTGATATCCATCAATTCACTATTTGGACAATAATATCAATTATATAGTCTATGACCCAATTTTTTCCTTGAGTATGTCCATGTAAGTGAATTTTAAAGATTTTATGTTGTTTGTGTAGGACTTATACGTCTATAAATGAAAAGGAGTATTTAGAAACAATGAACAACATATTATCCTTTATTCGTATCAAATTAAAATACTTTCTTTAAAATTCTACTATTCCAACTCCTGATCAACTAATCTTTTTGCCAAATCTATTAGATTTACATTAACCAAAATAGGATTTTGAACAAGGAAAGAAAAGGATAGTAGAGAGCTTGGTTTAGGGATCCATTGTTTATGTTAACACAATCATCTGATGTAAAAAATGCTTTTCTATTTTTGTATTGCTTCTCTGTATCTCGTTTTTTAATTTTTTATTATATCTTCCTTATTATACACATTCTCCTTCTTCAACTCCTTATGCACCTCATTCTCCTGCTCCTTCTCCTCCTCCACATGCTTCATCTCCACCTATGTCTGTGACAACCTCATGCCACGCGAGTGAGATAACTCAAAACAAAGTGTGGAATTATCACTAAACATCCAGATTACCACAAAACAAGTTAATTAAAACTGATCTTATATAACCACAAAAGAAGAAATATATTTCATCTAAGTCCACAAACTATGCCACCTGTTTCACATAGTATACAAATAAAGTAGATATATCATAGTTCATTGCCCAACATGCCACAACCTGTCATGAGAGATAACATGTTCACATATACAAGCCATATTTGTACAACCATGGCATACTGCCAAAAACTCATATCAATATACAACATTTACAAAACACCCTCAAGGACCTGAGAGTACCAGGATGACATATAGGACTCTATGACAAAATACTAGCAGCATATCTAACCCTCAATAGTTACTGCTCTCCTTGTTGTTCTCCTCAACCGCACAATCTCTACCTATCGTGCACAACCACCTAAAAGATGTGGAAACCCACGGGGTGAGAATAACGTCCCCACGAGAGATATAACTCTCTTTTCATCAAATATTATAAACTCAAATATACTAAAGTAGGAAGATAGCATTATTATCAGGATTAACATATTCAACTAAATGATATAAGCAAAGAAACTAATATTGTTTAAGTAGTTTAAGCAGCTACACTTGTTAGTAGAACATCTTATACTTTCAGAAGGAATATGAAGAACATGTATACAAGATAACAACTAAGTAGTATAAGAAACAAGGCAAGGGGTCATCCAATGTGATTAGTGTTTGGCCCTAAGCAAATATACTACATAGATGTATTACATGTTTCATTATTCCTTGAGGATTTGAATCGTACCACCCAAATCCATTTGACAACTGTGAAGTGGAAATTAGTGCCATACAAGATCTATGGAAGAGTCATAATACATGATCTCACCCACCTCTCTCGGTCAGTACGAGAGATACCGTAGAGACATAATAGTCAACTGCCACCAGTGACATATAGTCAAGCTGAAGAACTCCTAGTCTGATCTTGGCATAGATCATGACACTAGAAAACATTTCACGCATGTCTGTTCTATATTAGGCATCATGCGGTTGTACTGCTGGCTTTCGCATATCAAAAACACTGAGGCATGACCACAGTAATCCTCCATAACTTGTAATTATGGACACAAGGATATATCCTCAAAGGATATATCCTCAACTTGAGCCCCCACATATTCAACAATATGCGCTCTAAGTTTCCCGTAAGAATTACTCATTTCACCATCCAATAAATTTTGACACAGGAATGGATCTATGGCACAGGGCAACTACATGATTATGGTTTGACTAGATTAATTATTTTCCAATTGGGTGTCTTTTAGCATGAATCAAGTTACAATGCACAAACCCAAGGCAAACTCTACAAAGATAAAAACAAATGATGTATAAACTTGTCACATCATCACATGATACCACTGCCATACAAGGCCATCATCATTGTCACATCATCATGGGATAACCATACCCCCATCACATCACTATAGGATATCACCTAAACTAGGCACAAAGCCTCTTCTAGTTCATAAGACCCAATAAATAGTTCATGTACAACATCATTATCTCACTATGCTTCATAAAGGCTCATAATCATTACCATGTGCCATATAAGATTTACCGTAGCAATCGCCAGCTATGATGTACATTCATTCTACAACACAAGGGTTACACAAGTAGGAGAGAGAAAACATCATAACATGCTAATCACTTAAAGCAAGATAAGAAATTATGTCATATCCCAAATTAGGGCTAGGGTTTTCCATAGATAGCCAGTTAGAGTTTCCATTAGATCACTCAATTATCAAACCATGGTTACGTAATTTCCCACATTCTAGGAACATGTTAGAGTCAAGCATCATTATTATTATGATTAACCAATCATTCGAAACAGCACTATGTGTCGACCATACAAGACTAAATCCGTTTGTAGCCATCAACCCTCATAACACATGTAATGACCACTAAGGTTAACATATGTAGTGACCATCCAAACCAGACCATGTGTAGTGACCACATGGCTCCACATATGTAGAGACCAAACCACGTCACACTCAAGGTGTAGCAACCAACGGATCGATATGTGTATCTACCAAACCATGTAATCAAACATAGCGTCCACATGACTCACACATGCATAACGGTCACAACATCAACCAAAGGGGTAGCGACCAAAAGAGAGTATATACATATGTAGCGACCTCAAGCTAAAACTAGGTGTTGTGACAAACACCAAGAATAGAAGGTGTAGCGACCAAAGTGGCTTGGGGTTAGGATTATATTGACCAAACCGGAACCCTAGCACACCATCAACATGGTCAAGAGAGTCCCAAGAATACCAAGGAAAGCATGTCGACCGAAGCAAAAGCTAAACATCAAGAACTCAAATGCATCAAGATGAAAACTCAAGAGAAGATGAGCATCAAAACCCTAGAAATGACCATCATCAAGATGAACAAGGAAATCATGCTAAGAGAGAGAAAACTAGCATCCAACACATGCACATAAGAACCAAAGCCTCCATTTAACACATGATGGATGAACCATATACATGGTGATAAAATCAACAATCAAAGTGCATGTAGGAAACAACAACATCCACCATTACCAAGGGTTCGTATTTATGAATTAGGGTTAAGAGAAAGAGCAACCTATACAAGAATACTACATAATCTTAAACCCTAAAACAAGATAGAATTATCTAACCAATTATGATCACATTTTAGAGATTAAACAGTAGCATGCAAGCAAGTTAAAGGTGAAATAATAGTAGAGGGAAGAGTTATATAAACCACCTTAAGATGAAGATCAAACTCCAAAGCCATGATCTCTAAGAGAGAGAAGGAAGATCCAACTAGGATCAACTCCACAGCCAACAAGGTCACCTCAATAGAAGAATAACACACCAAAGTCAAAGGATGCTTAAAAGACAAAGGATAGAAACCCTAGGCCAAAAAAGAAAGGGGAAAGAGGGAAGATTCATCTCACTCAAGTACTACCATGATAAAACCATAGTCTTGACCTCTATGGGGAGAGTTCCTCAAGTTTGCCACCATGGTGATCCATAGTCCACGGGCAAGAGAAGAAAGGAAGAAGGTAGCGTTTCAAGGAAAATGAGATCAAGGGTATGAAACCACTTACCAAGAAGGAAGATCACTAAGAACCACCACAAGGAAGTTGATCAAGCCCTAGATCACCACATGCAAAGGTGATCGGTCACCAAGCTCCAAGATCAGCACCTTCTCTTTCACCACCAAGCTCAAGGATGAACTCAAGCAAGAGGAGAGAAAGAAGAGAGCAAAGGGGAATACTTGCATGTGAAATAGATGGTTTATATACTAAAGGATAGGAAAGAGGTAAATATCATGAGTGTCAAGATATAAGAGCACCAAAAGTACACATGTCCCACAAATCCACGACCATGCAAGAACTCACAAAAAGAATCCAAGAAAGGGTGATAAAAACAAAGATTGGTAGTGACCACTAGGTCCACTACCTACCTTCGGTCAAAGCAAGACTAAAGCATGACATGGTAGCGACCGCTACTCATGTCCACCCAAGACAAAGGTAAAAATACCAAAGCACCAAGCCAATCCTAGTGACCAAAACCAAGGACAAGCACATAGGCCGCTTCAAACCAACCAAAGCAAGGTGATTCAATTAGAGCACTCCAAAAAGACACAACACCAAGGTCTCTACACTAAATAAACTCAACATAGTTGACACCACCACCCATGCAAAACCATACAACCCATGCAAACCCTAGATCAATACACATGATTCCACCTCACCATCCAAGGTCCAACAAGGGACCCCAAAGCATCATTCTCTCTCTCATGATGCCAAGGCACAAAAGGCACAACCTACATGTGACATATTGCAATATAAATCCTCAACATGGGTAAATTGCAACTTGGTCTAAAATAAGTAAATACAGCATAACAGACTCAAACTCAAACAACAGGACCAAACTAAAAACATAAGCATATCAAATTTTATTAAGGTGAATCACATGATTATATTAAGGTTTAAGCAGGTTATTAAGAAAAGCAAGCAAGATCAACTAAGCTAGGTCAGGGGTCTTACACTGTCACCTCCTCGGATTCCTTCTTCTTTACCCCCTTTACCTCATATTCCTCCTTCTACTCCTCCTTACTATCCCCCTCTACCCCATCCAATATTTTCTCTTCCTCACTATTCTCCTTCTTATCTTCCTCCAGTCCCTCCTTTAATTCTTATTATCCACATCATCCATCTATTCTCATTCTCCTTCCATGTATTGTTCCTATCCTACATATCATTATCCTCCTCCATCCCCTCTTTCTCCACCTGCTTCAACTCCTTATATTCCCTCTTCCTCACCTAATTCACCTCATTCTACTCCTTCTTATCCCACTCCTTATCCTCCATCTCTTTCCTTTGATTCCAACTTCTAAACCTCCGTCAATGTCTCCTCCTTCTCCTTCTTATTCTACTTATTATCCTGCTCCATACCCTCCTCTAATTCTTATTCTCCTCCTCCTTATTATCCTTCTACTTCTTATCCTCCTCCTTCCACAAATCCTTCTTCTGCTCCTATAAGTTTCTTCCGCATATTTTTTTGCACTCCTCTCTACCTTCTTAGATGTATTTCTCCATGTTCTTGTTGCTAAATTGGACATTAACTCATCTTCTCTTTGGATGATAACAAACATTTCTTATTTGTGGATTTTACATTCTATCTAAGTCTTTCAGGAACAAAGCACATCTTTGGAAAGATTAATCAAAATCAGAGCTTCAAATGCTTGAATTATTATGTATATGTGCTTATTTGTAGTATAAATGTACCAGTATTTATAACTCATCTAAAATCAAGCTATGAACCTACCCCACCTATCCCAAACCTATTTATATGTCAAAACTAAGTGTCTAGGATACGTAGGTCACATTACAAAAGACATTATATAGGTTTTCCAAAAAAATGTGCACTTATTTATAGGCATTTTTCTTGGTCAAGTAACTTGTCAACTGAGACACCGTCGGTCGAAGAAATTATCGACCGAGACTCCCCTTGGTAGGATTTAGAGCACCAGAAGAACTATTACAGTACAGTTAGCTCTGAGTAATTCTCGATCAAAATCTTTGTCGATCGAGACAACTCTGGTCAAATATTTTATGGACTGAGAGAAGACCTTTAAACTAGTTGACCAAGAGTTAGAACTGCATATAGTTGTTACAACCAAATTGCACACTTGAACCACACTCGGTCAAAGAACTTCTCAACCGAGACACTTCTGGTCGAACATTTTGTCAATCGAGAATGGTTTTGGAATTCTAGTTTTATTAACAACTAAATTAGTCATTGCACCTACATTGACTCAACTATAACAGCTATTTCTCAAACTAGAACACTCTATACACTCCCCTAAGTTTCCCTAGCCACTTATAATACATTCTTATAAATAGTAGGTGTAACATCCCTGACCTGGGTTATGAGTTAACCCTAGGTGTTTTGCCTAATTATGTAATTAAGATACTGGTGATTATCTTTTTGCATGTAATTAAGTTCTTGAGGAACATACTTTTCCTTTATTATCCCTTTTAAACAATGTTGAATTGATTGTTTTGTAATATAGGGACCTATGTGCAATTTACCTAGTTAGAAGGGTTAACTTGCAATTTGCACATGTTGAGATGTTCCTCTGATGTTGAGACATCATAAGAATGATTATGGTAAAGTTTGAGGGATTTCCCAAGCTTGAGCACCAAGGTGCAGCTGTGGAAGCAATCCCTGTGCTTGAAACCCTAAATTGGAGTAAAGTGCAATTTACCCAATTTGAGGGGTGCAACTTGTAAAATACACCAGCTAAAACATCTTGTAAGACTCTTGTCATCATTTAGAGAAGAAATGATGAAGAAGTCACTTCAATTGAATAATCATATAATGAAAAACACCTTTGTGATTTAATAATCAAGGTGTAAGTACTATAACCTTTTATGTGTGTGCTTTAGTAATAGGTTGACCTTCTTTGCCTTCATTTCTTGACCTTAGAAGAAGGTTTTCTTTAGAAATAAGAAGAAGGGACGAGCAAAGAAGAAAGGAGGGACTTAGTTGAAAATAAGGAAAACCTATGTGCCTATGTTGAAATTCCACCTAAGTATATAAGCCTTCTTCCCCTCTTTACAAGGGAACATTTCTTTCGTTTCCTTCACTGTTCCCCCTTGCTCAACCGACTAAGGAGAGCTCTGGAGCTCAGGAGGACGACCAGGGGAGTGCAAGGTAGGTTTGGATCCTTCCTTTTTCTTAAATTCTTGGATGAAACTCGAATTCAAGGTCAAATTCATGGCTAGCTCACTTAGCTCTATCTTTCTAGCCATCTCTTCTCAACTTTTCTTGGAGTATTCACCTTGGCCGACCTGTGGAGCTTCTAGGACGCCATTAAAGTCTTGGAGCTCGAAAGCTTGGAGCTCAAGGAGCAAGCTTTAGGCGGGTTTTATAACTCTAAACCTATGCTTTGTTATATACATCTTTTCTATGCTTTTAGTTGCTAGTTCTTCTTCTTCCCTATCTTCCCTTGCTTCCTTGCAAGAAAATCCGTGAGGAACTGTTGCTGTTCTTGAGCTAGAAGATGAGGGAGTTATTTCCTATGCTTATCCACGGTTTTCCACTTTACCATACGACCTCAACCAATTGCCCATACGGTTTGCAAAACCGTTTGATGGGCAAACGGTTACAAGGTCGTATGAAGGCATACGGTCTCAAGACCGTATGGCCGCGTTGAACAAGAGTGGACCGTATGGGAATCCTGTTCAAAATTATGTAGGTTAATCACCCACAAAATATGAGAGGTTAACTCCAAAGGAATCGTGAGATATAGGCAAAACAATTAGCAAATTCAATTGAATTTAGTTCTGCTTTTCAATCTGCTTAATTTGCCCTTTTTGGGCAAACGGTCTCAAGACCGTATAAGATGGTTGACTAAGCGTTGACCGTATGATATTACTGTTCATAATGATGTTAATTAATGACTCACCAAATTTTATGGACTAACTCCAAACGAGTTAAGAGTTGAAGGTTGATTACTAGGGCAAACCCTAATTGAAATCAGTGCTGAAATCACAATGAGCTAATTTGAGATTTTGGGTTGATTAGCCCAAACAGTCTCAAGACCGTTTGGGGAATCATCCAAACGGTCTCAAGACCGTTTGGGGATCACCCAAGACCGTATGGAGGTCTGGGGTCAAGTATAGTTGACCAATTGAAGGTACAAAGATACCAAATTACATTACAATTAAGTATTGATGTAATGATCAATTCAATAAATCAAAACTTGATGAATTTTCACTAGAGTCCAAAGGATGGATGGGCAAACGGTCTCAAGACCGTTTGGAACTCATCCAAACGGTCTCAAGACCGTTTGGTGACAACCCAAGACCGTTTGGAGGTCTAGGGTTAAGGTAATTTGATCAATTGAGGGCCCAATTACAATGGGTTATTGAAATAATCAAATTGCTGATTTGTGACTTAATTAAGGTTCAACCCCTATCAAATCAATCTAGATTTTGATGAATTCTTGGGCAAACGGTCTCAAGACCATTTGGAGTATATCCAAACGATCGCAAGACCGTTTGGGCCAAGTTTGAGCCCAATTGGAGGTCAATTGATGGGTTCAACTTCGATTTGATTCACATTGTTGAGTGTTGATGGTTGAACGTTTATAGACCTTAATTGAACCAACTCCAACCCTAATTGGATATCAATTGAGGGCCAATTGAGTGACCAATTGGTTAAGGCTAACCCTAATTGTCTCAATTGATAAGTGGTTAGCAAGCTTGAGACCAATTGAAGGCTTCAACATAGGAAACCCTAATCAAGTTTACCCTTTGAACCACCTTGGAGGTCCATACGATCTTGAGCTTTTGAGGGCATTCGACCTCAAGACCGTATAAGGTCATTCGACCTCAAGACCGTATAAGGTCATTCGACCTCAATACCGTATAAGGTCATTCGACCTCAAGACCGTATAATGTCATTCGACCTCAAGACCGTATAAGGTCATTCAACCTCAAGACCGTATAAGGTCATTCGACCTCAAGACCGTATAAGGTCATTCGACCTCAAGACCGAATGAGTCCATTCGACCTCAAGACCGAATGAGACCATTCGACCTCAAGACCGAATGAGGGTAAACGGTCTTGAGTTTTATACGGTCGTGAAGTCAACCAAACCTTAAACGGTCTACAAAGATTAAATGGTCTACAACCTTATACGATCTCAGGATCGTTTGAAGGTTGAAGGTGTGAAACCTATTGGAGACTTTTGAAGTTAAGTCTGCCTAATGCCTTGAAGTCTTAAATGGTTTAATAGTTGTTCCACCTAAACCCTAATGATACCAAAAGACATTAAGGGTCAAGTGGTTAGTAAATTAAACCATGATGATGATCAATGTGTAATTTACCATAATACCCTTGAAAGGTTCAATTGAGTGAAACCTTGTTCTAATCAAACCCTAATCACTCAATAGTGGTGATTTGGTCTATGTTAATCAAAGAGGACTTAACCCAACCTGATCTATATTGGTGTTATCACCATCTACAAGTATGAGGAGAGAGAAAGTATCTTAAGAAAGAGAAAGTACCCTTTTATGATGGAAATTCAAGTAAAGTATCTTCAATACACATGAATGTGCATGATTAGGGTATGATCCACCTATGTGAGATCATGGAACCCTAATTATGATAAATGATGAATCTTAAACTAATCTGAGAGCATCAATGATGATGTTCCTCATACATGATGATGTTATGAGTTCAATTCACCATAATGTGATTAGTAAACCCTAATTCAAGGGTAATGACATGTAATGTGAATAGTAAACCCTAATTCAAGGGTGATGACATGCAATATGAGTAGCAAACTCTAATTGATGAGAATCAGAGAACTTAGCTCTTATGACAAGAGTGAAAAGTATATTCTTGTTTTGAATTACCTTTATCATTTGAATTAACCATGCAGGTTCTGATATGAAGGTGATCATATCCAGGGATGGATGATGATATTATATTCATTGAAAGCATGTTGTTAGCTTTATGAATAGTAAAATATCTTGATGCCTTATCAGTGGCATCCTATGTTTTAATGGGCTGAAAGAGCCATGAATACCATCAAGGTCATGCTTTAGAGATGACTTGTGATGAGTATACTGAGAAATGATGATTGATGTGAGTTAGGTTTGTTACATTTAGTATTCTACTTTCATAGATGTTGTGCTACTGTTATTGTTTGAAGAACAATGTATGATGTTAAAAGAATACTGAATGTACCTAACTAATCAAGTGTAATGTAGAAGCCCTGATCATAGATCCATCATTGTCAGAGATCAAATGATGGTGAAACAGGTTTTCCCAAGGGAACTCCTGGATCACATATTGTTGAGTATGTGGGGTATATGGATGTGTAGAACCTTACATCCTAGTGTAGGAATTTGATGTAGATGTATAATCCGTCAATCCTTCACTACAAAACTCATACCGTATCAGTGGATGGTAAACATGAAACCTCCTGATGACAAGGAAAGCAAAGATATCCGTATCAGTGGAAGATAAACATGAAATCTCCTGATGACAAAGAGAGTACAGAATGCCACTGTAACTCTAAAATAGCGAAGGAACATATTACCCTGGTGAGCTATAATAGTAGAGACACAAGATGTCCTACAAGTGATCCTCTTACTGACTGAGGAAGGTGAAGGTCATGAGAATCCGGCTCTTTCGATGACCTAGTATGATACTAAGGCACTTAACAGTGATTGGTTGGGGTATGAGTGGTAAACCTCATCTCCACAGGGCATAATAATAAGACTGTTTGAATAACATAATCTACAGCGTAGTATACCTGTTAAAGGTAACTATGAGCTAATTGATTGATGATACACTGTATAGTGCATATGTTCTTCATGCTTGATAAATGTTGAACTCTTGTTTACAACTGCATCTGCTATTGAATACTTTGTAAGCTTTTACTGCTTAAGTTATTCTTTGATGTTATAATAAAGCTTCTGGCGGAGAGTTATAACTCTCGCTGGGACAATTATGTACAATTGTCTCACCCCGTAGACTTCAACTTTTTAGGTGGACGTCGAGGACGGAGGAACAGGTCTACAGGTACCAGTCCCAGCAGCAGCAGCACCAAGAGCAGCAGTAAATCTCAGGTGGAGATTTAGCCTGCCATGTGGTGTAGTTAGAGTCAGTCCTATGTGTCCTCTGTACTCTCAGGTCTTGGAGTCTTTTGGTTATGAGTTCTTGAGATTTTGTATCTTGTTGTATATAATTACTCAAGAAGTAATTATCATGTGATGTAAATAGTTTATCTCCTTTTATGAATGAAACTTTATGGATTCAAGCTCTTGTCTCGAAAAGTTTTAATTTCCCGTGATTTTTGTCTTCCGCTGTTAATCGATTCGCTTCTGCTAAGTTTTAAATCGTGTTTATATCGTGGTTTGGAGATCAGAGCCCACAATTAGTTGTATCAGAGCTCTAGGTCCGTTGAGTCTACAGAGGCATAGGACTTAGGATGTCGAGTCTATCTTTAGTACTCCTTCCTTATCTAATAGAATCTTCTGCTCCTCAGGAGAAGAAGATACATAAGGATGGCATAGCCACATGATGAGTACGTGGCAGAGAGTAGTGCTAGTACACCTCGAGGCGGTGCAAGGGTTCCAGAAATAGAACAGCCTGCACCTGAGCCACCCCAGTTTGACCCAGCTGATATGGGTAACCCAGCAGTTCAGACGATGTTTGGGCAGTTTATGACTGCCATGACACACATAACCGACAGGATGCCCATGCCTGCACCTAGGGCACCTGCCCAACCTGAAGGACAAGGTATCGGTAAGACGTTCGAGCGACTTCGTCGTGTCGGAGCTACCGAGTACTTTGGGACTCCCGACCCCGCAGATGCTGACCTATGGTTAACAGAGTTGGAGAAGGCTTTCAGGATTCTTATTATCCCGAAGGCTGATAAGGTTAGACATGTTGTCTATCTTCTCAAAGGCAGTGCTGGTCACTGGTGGAACATGGAAGAGTAGAAGAGACCTGGAATAGAGTTCTCGTGGGAAGAGTTTCGTCGGGAATTTATCAATAGATATTTTCCAAAGACCTTCCTAGATGAGAAGATCTCTCAGTTTGAGAGATTGAGGCAGGGAATGATGAACATTAGCGAGTATGAAGCTAAGTTCATGGAATTGTTGCGGTTCTGTCCGCACATGGCTGCCACAGATGAGGAAAGAATCAGGAGATTCGAGAAGGGTTTAAATGTTGATATGTCAATCCCTGTGTCTGCCTTAGAAAACCGAGAGAGATTCTCTACCTTCGTTGAGTCAGTCTGAAGGATAGAGAGATCTATGGTTGAGAAGAGGCAAACCCAGAAAAGATATCCACAGATCCAGGGTTCTTCATCTAGGGATTCCAAGAAACCTAGATTCTTTGCACCTAACCCTCCACCACCCAGATCGAGTTCTCAAACTCAATGGTCACCAAGCAGAGGTAGAGGACGGAGTCAACTGCTTCAAGGGACTCACAGTTCTGCATCAATGACAGTTATTGGACCACCCCGACCACAAAAACAGGAGAGGAGTTGCTACAACTATGGTAAGGTGGGACACTTGATGAAGGATTGCCGTTCTAGGCCTGTCAGTGTGACACAGCCTCCGAGACAGAATCAACAAGGATCTCAGAGAATGCAATCTCAAGGAGTAGCTCGAGGACGTGGACAAGCGTCTCAAGCTGGATCATCAGCACCACCTCAACACCAGGCGACAGCGAGGTTCTATGCTATGATCCCACCAGATGTAGTGGTCAATCCACGGGTAGTGGCAGGTCAGATGGAACTTTTATATCCTGATATGTCTACATCTTGTGTTGTATCTATTCTGATTGACCCGGGTGCTACGCACTCTTTCATCACTCATAAAGTGATTCGTAACTGCAATGTGACTGTTAGTCATAGGGCAGATAGTTTGTTGTTGGAGACTCTGTTGAGTGGGTCTGCCGTTTTGCAGAAGGTATGCTCTCCCTGCATCCTCTTCTTTTCTGACCATTGCATTCAAGTGGATCTTATACCGCTTGATATGCAAGGATTTGATATAATCCTCGGAATGGATACCTTAGAGAGGTATAGAGTTGTCTTGGATTGTGAGTCCAAGTTGGCTGTGTTTGCTGATGAAAGCAACACATGGATCTTTCAAGGTGAAAGAAAGATTCTACCCACCTGTCTTGTGTCAGCTATGGTTGCTGATAAGCTGTTGAGGCAAGGATGTTATGCATTCTTGGCCCATGTGGTAGATGTTACCAGGGAAAGTTCCAATCCTGCCGAAGTTCCCATAGTCAGGGAATTCGAGGATGTGTTTCCTGAAGAACTTCCTGGTATACCACCACCTCGGGAGATTGATTTTGAAATCAATCTGATTCCAGATACGAAACCCATAGCCCAGACACCATATAGGATGGCGCCTTCTGAGATGGCAGAACTCAAGAAACAACTTCAAGAGTTACTTGAGAAGGGTTTTATCAGACCAAGTACTTCACCTTGGGGTGCTCCGGTCTTGTTTGTTAAAAAGAAAGATGGGTCAATGTGGTTGTCCATTGACTATAGACAACTCAATAAAGTAACAATAAAGAACAAGTACCCTCTACCGAGGATTGATGATCTCTTTGACCAGTTGCGTGGTGCAACAGTCTTTTCAAAGATAGACTTGAGGTCTGGATATCATCAACTTCGTATTAAGGATAGTGACATATCCAAGTCTGACTTTAGGACAATGTATGGTCACTATGAGTTCACGGTTATGTCGTTTGGACTAACCAATGCACCAGCTGCATTTATGGAACTCATGAATAGAGTTTTCCGACCTTTCCTTGATCAGTGTGTTGTCGTCTTCATAGATGACATTCTGATCTATAGTAAGGATGCTCAGCAGCATGAGCAGCATCTTCGCCAAGCTTTGACCTTGTTAAGAAAACACAAGTTGTATGCTAAGTTTAGCAAGTGTGAGTTTTGGCTGCCGGAGGTATCTTTTCTAGGACATGTGATATCTGCCTCAAGAATTCGTGTTGACCCTACAAAGGTAGAATCTGTTCTACAATGGGAACAACCAAAGACACTGACGGAGATTCGAAGTTTCTTGGGGTTAGCTGGCTATTATCGATGGTTCATTAAGAACTTTGGTTCTATAGCCTTACCCTTAACCAAGTTGACCCGGAAAGATGTTCCTTTTTCTTGGAGTGATAAGTGTTAACAATCTTTCCAGTTTTTGAAGGAGAGGTTGACAAGTGCTCCTGTGCTTGTACTACCTGAACAAGGAAAAGGATATGTAGTCTTCTGTGATGCCTCCAAGAATGGACTTGGATGTGTGTTGATGTAGGATAAACAAGTCATTTCTTTTGCTTCTCGACAGCTTAAGAAACACGAGGAGAATTATCCGACACACGATCTGGAGTTAGCTGTTGTGGTTCATGCCTTGAAGATATGGAGGCATTATCTCTACAGAGAGACATTCCAGATTTTCACAGACCACAAGTGTCACACCCCGATCTCGCATTACCCACAAATCATGAGATTAGGGCGCGACGGAGGAATTACGCACAAACCAAACCATTCATAACTTTTTAAAACATTTAGAAGGCATTAAAAGATAATCTGATTTATGTTGTAAAATAAATCTAAACAATCTGTGGAAGTATTTTCATTTAAACTGACTAGGCAATATCAACAGAGTCTACAGCATATTACATTGTTCAACATAAAATAAAGCATAACCGTTAATTTACATCTTTATACACATTCCACATACACACACTCTCTCACCCACGCCATGTCCCAAGGACTGAGGGGAAAGGACTAAGAGACCTCTAACTAGACTAACTACAAACCTTCTATAGACTAGGTGTTAGGATGAAACGATCCTTCCAATTCCTGATGCTGATGTTGACCTGAAAATGTTTTGAGTAGAGGTATGAGCCTACTCGCTCAGTGAATAGCCTTTCATTTAGCTATCACTAAACAACTCATCAGTTTTATAGAATTGAAATAAACATAAATACAGTACAAGCAGGGAAGTTCTAATGACATAGCAGATTTACAGATAACAATTTCATTTCTATGCAACATCAGATAATTTAAACAAGTAAACAATTATAGAGAATTGATACAACAGTGCAAATCTCTTAACATATTAAATTTACTGTGTTCCTATATGATTACATTTTTATATTATTATTATTATGCCCTAATCATATGCAGTGTACTCTGCATATAAAGATCCGTAGCGAACTACGATCTCACCGTACAAGACTTAGCGACACACCCGGGAAATGCTAAGTCTGACGCCAGCCCTGCTCTGCCACAGGACCCCAGGCTCTCCGGCCTGACTCATAGGCTCTACGGCTTCAATGCACTACTCTGAGTGCTCTAGACTCCTCCTCTAACCTGAGTACACAGGCGCAGGGAGTCAACACAGGGTTACCACCAAAATTACTCAACCGGTTGGTGTTGGATAACCCTTTACTTTATTTATTATTTACCCCAGTGCCACCGAAATTACTCAATCGGTTGGTGTTGGACACTGTCTATCAACCCTCGTGCCACCATAATTACTCAACCGGTTGATGTTGGACACGAGTTTCACCCCTAAGAAGCAGATCTGTCAAAGGGGTTCTACGGTGTTAGGGCACCTAAGTCTATTAACTGATTAACATATAACCATATAAACAAGAATATCACATTTCATGCATATTGCACTTCTGAATATTCACTTGAAACACATGTATATCCTTTGTCATCTTTAAACATGATTCAGTATCATTTATCCAGTTTCAATGCTAAACATCTACTTTTAAATCAGCAAATACATTGCATCTATAATACAGGAAATTTTATCATTTTCATTAAGCATATCAAGTATTTCAAGTTCCATTGAATCTAACATACTCTATTGTAGGTACTACACTGCTTAAAAGTTATACTAATTGATACAGAAGAAATTAAGCATTTAAACTGAGTTAAATAATGATTTCTAAATGAACTACTACTCACCTACTTCGGTGTGTTCGTATACACCGAAAAACGTCCACAACCACGCCTAATTCTTCCCTTTACAGCAGAGTGCACGCCGCGCACCTGGGCTGCACGCCGTGCACCTTCAGTGCACTTCTGTTCTACTTTTCCGCAACTTTGCACGCCGTGCAAACTGATTTGCACGCCGTGCACCTGGGCTGAAACTCATTCCGCTTTCTGCAACTTTGCACGCCGTGCAACCTGTGCAGAGACGGAAAACTCATTGAAGATGAACTTGATTAAAAACTAAGTCTTAGCTTAAGCTATGGATTCTAGTTCTATCCTCAAAACTGAGCCCTGTGCCAATCTTACCTTGCTCTATTGTGTTAACCGAACCCCGATTCAGACCTGTTCGGACCTGCTGCAATCGAATAGTACCCTGCACATCCGTACATGTAGAAGAAGAGCTCGATTGAGTTCATGGCTGTTGGCTGTGGAACTTTACTCGGGAGTCATGCTTAGACCTCGAAGTCAACTGCCATTCCGAAAGCTTAATTGCACCAAGTTGTTGTTGGATCGGACCTGGGCTGGGGGGCTGCGGATTGAGCATAGTTCTTGAAGACGAGCTCGGGGGCGACACCTATTGTTGCTGCTCGCACCCAATTGGCCCCTGGCCGTGGTTGCAGCAGCTGCTGCTACTGCTATTAGAGCCCTAGCAGCCTATCATCACTGCTACATGCAACTGCTTCTTCAACTAAGCTGGGGCGCCGCCCCTACTGCCTGTTGTCCGCCCAACCAAGAACTAGATCGGGGATGGAGGACACAGCTCGAGGTCGATGGAACTGGCGCCGATGCGAGGGCGCCGCTTTGCGTGGTGGCTTGGGACTTATGGGCGTCAATGATCGTGGCGGCGCTGCTGAGTATACCGGGGGTGAGTGTAAGACAGGGACAGGTCGGCGGGGGTGCTGGTGGTAAGCGGTTGGGATGAAAAGGGTACAGGTGTACGAGGGTAGCCGTTGTATTGGGAAGTAAGGTCAGTTGTGGCGTTGTCTCTACCGGCGCGGTGGCCCCTTGTAGCTGGTACTGCCGGTGGAGGCGGGTAACAAGCCTAACGGCGACCTTTGAGTTGCTGATGTTGTTGGCGCCGCTAGTTCAGAGCTATGGGCACTCAAATTGCCCATGCGGTTTTCCCCCTGTCTGCTGATGCTCAAGTGCTGGGCGCCGCCCTCACTTTCTGTTCTATCGGGAAGTAAGGATAAGGAAGAAGAGGAGGGTAGCCGACCCTCTAGGGAAATCAATAAAAGATAAAAGTTCAATTAATAGAAAAATTGCACTCAGGTCCAAAAACCTTAAAACTATCATAACTTTTGCCTTGGAGGTCCAATTCACATGATTCTTTTTGCAACATTTCGAGCACGAGGTCCTCTACACCCTCAAAGCAAGTAATCATACTAACTAGCTTGTTTCAACTAATCGCTTCATAGGCACTTATTTAACTTAATGAACTTAATAATCAACGTTGCTATCATCATTAATTACCTCATATGAGTAAATCTCAACTATTGATTCATGACTTAGCTTATCTTGGTTATTAGCTAATCACAACTGGTCAAATGCACAAATTGCATCTTGAGTACTTTATTCAATTTGATTAAATTAATGATGCACTAAGCGATGTGCTTACTGGTTAATCATGGAGTGGGTCATAACAATCTCCCTCCCTTATAAGAATTTCGTCCCGAAATTCCTAAAAGAGCAAAGGAAACTTGTTACACATATCTGACCCAAAATTCTCACATGACTTCCTCTAGGTTGTAGTTTTTCCACAAAACCTTCTCTAAGGTATCACACAATTCTTGAGTTTCTTGATCCTCAGATCAGCTATTTGTATTGGTCCCTCAACATAGGACACATCTGATCTAATTCCAGATCAAACCACAAAACATTGTCTTTGTAGAACTGTTATAACAGTATCTCAATTTGTGGTAATTACTAAGAAATTATCATACTATACATGTAGACAAACTAAAATTCTTAAATAAACAGAATGCATGTCAATTTGGTACTAAAATAAAATCATGCAATTTAACTGTTAAACATCATCACCTCTCATAATGAAAATTGGTATCAAAATACTTGATTCATTGAACACCCTATCCTTAGGGTTTCTTTTGCCTTATTCATTCATCACATGCCAACACCCTATTCTTAGGGTTTCCGTTATCTCATCTGTTTGATTGCAGTTCAAATCACAATACGGTATCATTCTAGAACTGGCAGAGCAGTATATTCAAAATCATTGTATTTACTGAGTAATCTTTATATCATGCATGCAGGCAGATTAAAAATTCATAAATATTCCAAACTCAAATCAATTTTGGCACATACATACTGAATTCATGTAATTGAACATCTTATTACATCAATAAAAGTAATTTACTTCACCTATAAGAAACCATCTGTAATATTTTTCAATTATCTAAAATTTCTCAAAGAACGTGCATATTAACCAAATTCCTGGTTTATGCATCAAATAACTCAATTAAGAGTTATTTACGTATCATAACACAAATATTTAATAGTACTTGAGAATTCTAATAATAACTCAATAAAAGTAATTTACTTCACCTATAAGAAACCATCTGTAATATTTTTCAATTATCTAAAATTTCTCGAAGAACGTGCATATTAACCAAATTCCTGGTTTATGCATCAAATAACTCAATTAAGAGTTATTTACGTATCATAACACAAATATTTAATAGTACTTGAGAATTCTAATAATACCTCAGAGAAACGTGTCAATTCATGTAAATTTTAAGTCATACACATTAACATAACAGGAAGCATGCAATTAGGTTTATTTACATATTTTAATGCTATCTTACTATCTTGAAATCATGCATCTAATGATTTACCAAATCTGTATTGTCTGGGTTTATACCCAAACCATACCATTATTGTTGTGTATTTCTAAACTCAACATTCACACTAAGCAAACTCTATAAGGCTTAAATGTTCATCCCTACTTCCACTGAGATGCATAACACATGCTCTCAGCATGTCCTCAAGAGTCTGAATGGTTCTCTCAGACTGGCCATCCGTCTGTGGTTGAAAAAGGTTATATTGAATCTTAACTTTGTGCCCGAAGCACGATGCAACTATTTCTACAATCCTAAATGTAAACTTAGAATCTCAATATGATATGTTTGAAACTGGATTACCAGGCAACCTAACTATTTCATCCATGTATATCATAGTCAAGTTTCGAGACATCAAAGGTTGACTTAATATGAAGAAAGCGAGCAGACTAAATTAGTCTATCCACAATCATTCATATCAAATCACAACCTCTAGGTGTCCTGGGTAATCTTACCACAAAATCCATTGTGATAAATTCCCATTCCCATTCAGGCATAGAAAAAGATTACAAGGTAGCTGTAGATTTCTAGGGTTCAGCCTTAACCTACAGGCACACACTACTTCTAACCACGTACTCAGCTACATCCTTCTGCCTATCTGACCATCTGTTTCAACTCCTTGAGATTCATATACATCTTAGTGTTTTCCTGAAAGCATAGCATACATCAATACATGCACTTCCATAAGAATCTTTTCTTTCAACTCACTATCTCGAGGTACACACAACATGTCATGCTAATACAACACCTTATCATCTAAAAACTTAAACTCTGGTCTCTTTTCCTCCTATCATGTCATGCATGGTCTGGTTTAACTCACTATCACCCTATTGTAGTTCCTTGATCTGATCATAAGAAATAGGCTTGATTTGCATCTATACAATCAAACCACTTTGTGTTGTCACCCCTAAGTCTAAGTTCAACCTCCACATTTCTACTAACAGGTCTCTATTGAAACCTGCCATAGAGAATGCATTAACTGTTGAACTTGACTTTCTGCTAAAAGCATCATTCACCACATTCTCTTTATCATGGTGGTAATCTATTGTCACATCATAAAGATAGTGACACCATGTCTTAAAAAAAACATGAATTACATCATCTATCTTCAGACCATATATCGGATAATACTCCGATTTCTATGCTACTTTCTTATAGTTACATTTTAGGTTTATGTTTTACTTTTTTCTCTAATTCATTACATGTTGCTCATGTACCGTTCAGATTATCTACCTCAAAACCCTAGATCACTATCAAAGCCAGTTTACTTTTCATAGAACAATCTCAAGGTCTTATTTTACAAAGATACTAGTATTCAAGGTTACATCACTAGTGATATCCCTTAAACTACTACAACTTTAATCATTCTAGGGTTTTGGTCCATATCAGTATCATAGAATTATTGTGTGTGTGTGTAGTCGATCATATAGATCAATTTGAGCTGCTTGGGTCAATTGCATATTAACCCAACACTCAACTTTAATTATACTTCCTGAAAATTCAGTTTTCACAATAGTTTCTGTAATTCATTTATTAAATAGCTAAAAGAAGCTCCAAAAATTCTGGAAATTTTATATGTTATACCTAATGAAGTTTCAGACCTCCAGTAAAAATTTGAAATCATTTATAATTACCAATAAATAATTAAAAATCAAACAGTTCACTGCTATATTGCAGTCTGCAGCAGATTCGGTCGAGTTGTAAACTCGGCCGATAAACATGTCAGAACATTCTTCAAAAATTCTGATATTTTCCAATATTGTTTAAATTTTATATATCCAAATCATATCCAAATTTGAGCTAAATCAGAGTTACACATAAAATACTAAAAATCATTTAGTGAGACATTCTATTCATCAAATTCTGTATTCATATGTCATTAAAACCCTAATTCTTAAGACAAAGAACATTTAGACTTCTTACCATAGTTAAAACATCCTAGTGTATATACATTCTCACTATGTTACGGGTCTAAATCATCCAGAGTCTATTTTTATTTTATTATTAATAGGAGTCATTAGATCCCAGTAACGCATCCTGCCAGCCGGACCAGGCCGAACCTGTAGTCCTGAAGCCAAGAGCTACTCGGGATTAACCTACTCCTATTAATCTTAAACATGTGGAAAGAATATCCACTTAGGGCAAACTCATTTAAACATAATTTCGGGTCTATATTAATACAAAGAAAACAAACACTAAACAATTCACTTCATGACACAACAATATAAAAGAATCTTATTTGCTTTACAAACTGAAAATTCTAATTTTATGCATATAAAAGCATTTCTAGTGATCTTTAAATCAAATAAGCAATAATAGACAAGAGTTGAATCGCATCTTATATGTAATCTCTTATTTCTACATTAATTTCTTATCTCATAACCCTAAGATTTCTAGGGTTTCTCTCTAGCCCATCCTTCCTCTGCATACCTGGCCAGGGCATCCAGAGAAGAACAGACAGAGTAGCTTGATACTGGTTAATCTAAGTATTCAGACACCTGGCCAGGGTATCTAAACACTCAGACCTCCCAGAGCTAAAACACATCATCTATTATTTGCCTCACTTATAACTTTATCTTTTGATCTTAATGATTCTTAACGACTCAACTTAAACTCTTTACTTGGTTCTCGTAACCACATCCTTTTTCCTGCCATCTGTAATAGTATAACAGAACACTTCCTGTTAGAAAATTATAGACAGAAGAAAAACTCTTAAACCTTAATCCTATTGGTCTCTTATCGTCCCCTGACCTTGACTTAGAGTAACCATTTACTCAACCTATGCTCTGATACCAAGTTGTCACACCCCGATCTCGCATTACCCACAAATCACGAGATTAGGGCGCGACAGAGGAATTACGCACAAACCAAACCATTCATAACTTTTTAAAACATTTAGAAGGCATTAAAAGATAATCTGATTTATGTTGTAAAATAAATCTAAACAATCTGCGGAAGTATTTTCATTTAAACTGACTAGGCAATATCAACAGAGTCTACAGCATATTACATTGTTCAACATAAAATAAAGCATAATCGTTAATTTACATCTTTATACACATTCCACATACACACTCTCTCTCACCCACGCCATGTCCCAAGGACCGAGGGGAAAGGACTAAGAGACCTCTAACTAGACTAACTACAAACCTTCTATAGACTAGGCGTTAGGATGAAACGATCCTTCCAATTCCTGATGCTGATGCTGACCTGAAAATGTTTTGAGTAGAGGTATGAGCCTACTCGCTCAGTGAATAGCCTTTCATTTAGCTATCACTAAACAACTCATCAGTTTTATAGAATTGAAATAAACATAAATACAGTACAAGCAGGGCAGTTCTAATGACATAGCAGATTTACAGATAACAATTTCATTTCTATGCAACATCAGATAATTTAAACAAGTAAACAATTATAGAGAATTGATACAGCAGTGCAAATCTCTTAACATATTAAATTTACTGTGTTCCTATATGATTACATTTTTATATTATTATTATTATTATGCCCTAATCATATGCAGTGTACTCTGCATATAAAGATCCGTAGCGAACTACGATCTCACCGTACAAGACTTAGTGACACACCCGGGAAATGCTAAGTCTGACGCCAGCCCTGCTCTGCCACAGGACCCCAGGCTCTCCGGCCTGACTCATATGCTCTACGGCCTCAATGCACTACTCTGAGTGCTCTAGACTCCTCCTCTAACCTGAGTACACAGGCGCAGGGAGTAAACACAGGGTTACCACCAGAATTACTCAACTGGTTGGTGTTGGATAACCCTTTACTTTATTTATTATTTACCCCAGTGCCACCGAAATTACTCAATCGGTTGGTGTTGGACACTGTCTATCAACCCTCGTGCCACCAGAATTACTCAACCGGTTGATGTTGGACACGAGTTTCACCCCTAAGAAGCAGATATGTCAAAGGGGTTCTACGGTGTTAGGGCACCTAAGTCTATTAACTGATTAACATATAACCATATAAACAAGAATATCACATTTCATGCATATTGCACATTCTGAATATTCACTTGAAACACATGTATATCCTTTGTCATCTTTAAACATGATTCAGTATCATTTATCCAGTTTCAATGCTAAACATCTACTTTTAAATCAGCAAATACATTGCATCTATAATACAGGAAATTTTATCATTTTCATTAAGCATATCAAGTATTTCAAGTTCCAGTGAATCTAACATACTCTATTGTAGGTACTACACTGCTTAAAAGTTATACTAATTGATACAGAAGAAATTAAGCATTTAAACTGAGTTAAATAATGATTTCTAAATGAACTACTACTCACCTACTTCGGTGTGTTCGTATACACTGAAAAACGTCCACAACCACGCCTAATTCTGCCCTTTACAGCAGAGTGCATGCCGCACACATGGGTTGCACGCCGTGCACCTTCAGTGCACTTCTGTTCTACTTTTCCGCAACTTTGCATGCCGTGCAAACTGATTTGCACGTCGTGCACCTGGGCTGAAACTCGTTCCGCTTTCTGTAACTTTGCACGCCGTGCAAATTAATTTGCACGCCGTGCAACCTGCGCAGAGACGGAAAACTCATTGAAGATGAACTCGATTAAAAACTAAGTCTTAGCTTAAGCTACGGATTCTAGTTCTATCCTCAAAACTGAGCCCCGTGCCAGTCTTACCTTGCTCTATTGTGTTAACCGAACCCCGATTCAGACCTGTTCGGACCTGCTGCAATCGAACAGTACCCTGCACATCCGTACAGGTAGAAGAAGAGCTCGATTGAGTTCATGGCTGTTGGCTGTGGAACTTTACTCGGGACTCATGCTTAGACCTCGAAGTCAACTGCCATTCCGAAAGCTTAATTGCACCAAGTTGTTGTTGGATCGGACCTGGGCTGGGGGGCTGCGGATTGAGCATAGTTCTTGAAGACGAGCTCGGGGGCGACACCTATTGTTGCTGCTCGCACCCAATCGGCCCCTGGCCGTGGTTGCAGCAGCTGCTGCTACTGCTATTCGAGCCCTAGCAGCCTATCATCGCTGCTACATGCAACTGCTTCTTCAACTAAGCTGGGGCGCCGCCCCTACTGCCTGTTGTCCGCCCAACCAAGAACTAGATTGGGGATGGAGGACACAGCTCGAGGTCGATGGAACTGGCGCCGACGCGAGGGCGCCGCTTTGCGTGGTGGCTTGGGACTTATGGGCGTCGATGATCGCGGCGGCGCTTCTGAGTATACCGGGGGTGAGTGTAAGACAGGGACAGGTCGGCGGGGGTGCTGGTGGTAAGCGGTTGGGATGAAAAGGGTACAGGTGTACGAGGGTAGCCGTTGTATTGGGAAGTAAGGTCAGTTGTGGCGTTGTCTCTACCGGCGTGGTGGCCCCTTGTAGCTGGTACTGCCGGTGGAGACGGGTAACAAGCCTAACGGCGACCTTTGAGTTGCTGATGTTGTTGGCGCCGCTAGTTCGGAGCTATGGGCACTCAAATCGCCCATGCGGTTTTCCCCCTGTCTGCTGATGCTCAAGTGCTGGGCGCCGCCCTCACTTTCTGTTCTATCGGGAAGTAAGGATAAGGAAGAAGAGGAGGGTAGCCGACCCTCTAGGGAAATCAATAAAAGATAAAAGTTCAATTAATAGAAAAATTGCACTCAGGTCCAAAAACCTTAAAACTGTCATAACTTTTGCCTTGGAGGTCCAATTCACATGATTCTTTTTGCAACATTTCGAGCACGAGGTCCTCTACACCCTCAAAGCAAGTAATCATACTAACTAGCTTGTTTCAACTAATCGCTTCATAGGCACTTATTTAACTTAATGAACTTAATAATCAACGTTGCTATCATCATTAATTACCTCATATGAGTAAATCTCAACTATTGATTCATGACTTAGCTTATCTTGGTTATTAGCTAATCACAACTAGTCAAATGCACAAATTGCATCTTGAGTACTTTATTCAATTTGATTAAATTAATGATGCACTAAGCGATGTGCTTACTGGTTAATCATGGAGTGGGTCATAACAACAAGAACCTTAAGTATATCTTCTCTCAGCATGAGCTTAACATGAGGCAACGTCGTTGGATGGAGTTAATCAAGGATTACGACTGTACGATTAATTACCATCCAGGCAAGGCCAATGTTGTTGCAGATGCCTTGAGTAGGAAATCAGCAACATCAACCATGGATAGAGCACAATTAAACTCTTTAGTGTGCTCTAAGAGAGATATGTTTATCTCTTTAAGGCAAGACAATGTACAGTTGAAGGTGTCATTGTTAGCCGGGTTGTTGGCTGAGATGCATATTAAACCTACCCTAAGAGAGCAGATTAAGGAAGCACAACAGGTTGATGCTGAAGTTCAACATATTAGGTCAGAGTATGGAAATGAGAAGCTGGTTTCCATGACTCGGATGATCATGTAGCATGTTATCATGGGAGGATGATAGTGCCAGATATGGATAACTTGAGGAAGTTAGTCCTGGAAGAAGCTCATTCTTCGATGTATGCTATGCATCCAGGGAGCACCAAGATGTATCGTAATTTGAAAGATCTATATTGGTGGCCTGGAATGAAGAAGGATGTTGTAGAGTTTGTTCTGAGGTGTCCTGTGTGTCAGCAAGTTAAAGCTGAACACCAGAAGCTTGCAGGAACAATGCAACCTTTACCCATACCACAGTGGAAGTGGGATCATGTTACCATGGACTTTGTTTTTGGCCTACCCAGGACAAACAAAGGACATGATTCCATTTGGGTAGTTGTAGATAGGTTGACTAAGACAGTGCATTTCTTACCTGTCAAAACAACCTATTCTGCTGAAAGGTTATCACAGTTGTATGTTCAAGAGATAGTGCGTTTGCACGGAGTTCCTGTCACTATAGTTTTTGACAGAGGTCCTCAGTTTACAAGTCATTTTTGGGAACAGTTACACATAGCCTTAGGCACCAAGCTAAGGTTTAGTACGGCCTTTCATCCACAGACTGATGGACAGTCGGAAAGGACCATACAGACCTTAGAAGACCTGTTGAGAGCATGTGTTCTCCAGTTTACCGGAAGTTGGGATCTACACCTAAGCTTGATAGAGTTTGCCTATAACAATAGCTATCAACATAGTATTGATATGGCACCTTATGAAGCCTTATATGGTAGACGTTGTAGATCACCTTTGTGTTGTTTTGAGACTGGTGAGCATCAGTTGTTAGGTCTTGATCTTGTGCAGCAGACCACAGAGAAGATTAAAGTAATACAACAACAAATTAAGACTGCACAGGATAAGCAGAAATCTTATGCTGACAAACGTCGTAGACCCTTAGAGTTCCAGGTTGGAGACAGAGTGTATCTCAAGGTCTTGCCTTGGAAAGGAGTCCTTCGTTTTGGAAGGAAAGGGAAGTTAGCTCCTAGATTTATGGGGCCTTATCAAATCATTGAACGGATTGGAAAAGTAGCCTATAAACTAGAGCTGCCACCAGAGTTACAGAGGTTACATCCTGTGTTTCACATTTCTATGCTAAAGAAATGTCACCCTGATACTGAGTCAATTCTACAACCTATGCAGGTAGAATTGAATGATAATATATCTTATGAGGAAGGACCGATGTCAATCCTTGATAACAGAATTAAAAAGTTAAAGAAGAAAGATATAAGCCTTGTGAAAGTCCTCTGGAACCACCGTGGTGTTGAAGAAGCCACTTGGGAACTAGAGGATGAGATGAGAAGGAAGTATCCTTCCCTTTTCTCTTAATATGTTTTATCGATTTCGGGGACGAAATCCTTGTAAGGGGTGGATAATTTGTAACATCCCTGACCTGGGTTATGAGTTAACCCTAGGTGTTTTGCCTAATTATGTAATTAAGATATTGGTGATTATCTTTTTGCATGTAATTAAGTTCATGAGGAACATACTTTTCCTTTTCTGTCCCTTTTAAACAATGTTGAATTGATTGTTTTGTAATACAGGGACCTATGTGCAATTTACCCAGTTAGAAGGGTTAACTTGCAATTTGCACATGTTGAGATGTTCCTCTGATGTTGAGACATCATAAGAATGATTATGGTAAAGTTTGAGGGATTTCCCAAGCTTGAGCACCAAGGTGCAGCTGTGGAAACAATCCCTGTGCTTGAAACCCTAAATTGGAGTAAAGTGCAATTTACCCAATTTGAGGGGTGCAACTTGTAAAATACACCATATAAAACATCTTGTAAGACTCTTGTCATCATTTAGAGAAGAAATGATGAAGAAGTCACTTCAATTGAATAATCATATAATGAAAAACACCTTTGTGATTTAATAATCAAGGTGTAAGTACTATAGCCTTTTATGTGTGTGCTTTAGTAATAGGTTGATCTTCTTTTCCTTCATTTCTTGACCTTAGAAGAAGGTTGTCCTTAGAAATAAGAAGAAGGGACGAGCAAAGAAGAAAGGAGGGACTTAGTTGAAAATAAGGAAAACCTATGTGCCTATGTTGAAATTCCACCTAAGTATATAAGCCTTCTTCCCCTCTTTACAAGGGAACATTTCTTTCGTTTCCTTCACTGTCCCCCTTGCTCAACCGACTAAGGAGAGCTCTGGAGCTCAGGAGGACGACCAGGGGAGTGCAAGGTAGGTTTGGATCCTTCCTTTTTCTTAAATTCTTGGATGAAACTCGAATTCAAGGTCAAATTCATGGCTAGCTCACTTAGCTCTATCTTTCTAGCCATCTCTTCTCAACTTTTCTTGGAGGATTCACCTTGGCCGACCTGTGGATCTTCTAGGACGCCATTAAAGCCTTGGAGATCGAAAGCTTGGAGGTCAAGGAGCAAGCTTTAGGCGGGTTTTATAACTCTAAACCTATGCTTTGTTATATACATCTTTTCTATGCTTTTAGTTGCTAGTTCTTCTTCTTCCCTATCTTCCCTTGCTTCCTTGCAAGCAAATCCGTGAGGAACTGTTGCTGTTCTTGAGCTAGAAGATGAGGGCGTTATTTCCTATGCTTATCCACGGTTTTCCACTTTACCATACGACCTCAACCAATTGCCCATACGGTTTGCAAAACCATTTGATGGGCAAACGGTTTCAAGGTCGTATGAAGGCATACGGTCTCAAGACCATATGGCCGCGTTGACCAAGCGTGTACCGTATGGGAATCCTGTTCAAAATTATGTAGGTTAATCACCCACAAAATTTGAGAGGTTAACTCCAAAGGAATCGTGCGATATAGGCAAAACAATTAGCAAATTCAATTGAATTTAGTTCTGATTTTCAATCTGCTTAATTTGCCCTTTTTGGGCAAACGGTCTCAAGACCGTATAAGATGGTTGACTAAGCATTGACCGTATGATATTACTGTTCATAATGATATTAATTAATGACTCACCAAATTTTATGGACTAATTCCAAACGAGTTAAGAGTTGAAGGTTGATTACTAGGGCAAACCCTAATTGAAATCAGTGCTGAAATCACAATGAGCTAATTTGAGATTTTGGGTTGATTAGCCCAAACGGTCTCAAGACCGTTTGGGGAATCATCCAAACGGTCTCAAGACCGTTTGGGGATCACCCAAGACCGTATGGAGGTCTGGGGTCAAGTATAGTTGACCAATTGAAGGTACAAAGATACCGAATTACATTACAATTAAGTATTGATGTAATGATCAATTCAATAAATCAAAACTTGATGAATTTTCACTAGAGTCCAAAGGATGGATGAGCAAACGGTCTCAAGACCGTTTGGAACTCATCCAAACGGTCTCAAGACCGTTTGGTGACAACCCAAGACCGTTTGGAGGTCTAGGGTTAACGTAATTTGATCAATTGAGGGCCCAATTACAATGGGTTATTGAAATAATCAAATTGCTGATTTGTGACTGAATTAAGGTTCAACCCCTATCAAATCAATCTAGATTTTGATGAATTCTTGGGAAAACGGTCTCAAGACCGTTTGGAGTATATCCAAACGATCCCAAGACCGTTTGGGCCAAGTTTGAGCCCAATTTGAGGTCAATGGATGGGTTCAACTTCGATTTGATTCACATCGTTGAGTGTTGATGGTTGAACGTTTATAGACCTTAATTGAACCAACTCCAACCCTAATTGGATATCAATTGAGGGTCAATTGAGTGACCAATTGGTTAAGGCTAACCCTAATTGTCTCAATTGATAAGTGGTTAGCAAGCTTGAGACCAATTGAAGGCTTCAACGTAGGAAACCCTAATCGAGTTTACCCTTTGAACCACCTTGGAGGTCCATACAATCTTGAGCTTTTGAGGGCATTCGACCTCAAGACCGTATAAGGTCATTCGACCTCAAGACCGTATAAGGTCATTCGACCTCAATACCGTATAAGGTCATTCGACCTCAAGACCATATAAGGTCATTCGACCTCAAGACCGTATAAGGTCATTCGACCTCAAGACCGTATAAGGTCATTCGACCTCAAGACCGAATGAGTCCATTCGACCTCAAGACCGAATGAGACCATTCGACCTCAAGACCGAATGAGGGTAAACGGTCTTGAGTGTTATACGGTCTTGAAGTCAACCAAACCTTAAACGGTCTACAAAGCTTAAACGGTTTACAACCTTATACGATCTCAGGATCGTTTGAAGGTTGAAGGTGTGAAACCTATTGGAGACTTTTGAAGTTAAGTCTGCCTAATGCCTTGAAGGCTTAAATGGTTTACTAGTTGTTCAACCTAAACCCTAATGATACCAAAAGATATTAAGGGTCAAGTGGTTAGTAAATTAAACCATGATGATGATGATCAATGTGTAATTTACCATAATACCCTTGAAAGGTTCAATTGAGTGAAACCTTGTTCTAATCAAACCCTAATCACTCAATAGTGGTGATTTGGTCTATGTTAATCAAAGAGGACTTAACCCAACCTGATCTAGATTGGTGTTATCACCATCTACAAGTATGAGGAGAGAGAAAGTATCTTAAGAAAGAGAAAGTACCCTTTTATGATGGAAATTCAAGTAAAGTATCTTCAATACACATGAATGTGCATGATTAGGGTATGATCCACCTATGTGAGATCATGGAACCCTAATTATGATAAATGATGAATCTTAAACTAATCTGAGAGCATCAATGATGATGTTCCTCATACATGATGATGTTATGAGTTCAATTCACCATAATGTGATTAGTAAACCCTAATTCAAGGGTAATGACATGTAATGTGAATAGTAAACCCTAATTCAAGGGTGATGACATGCAATATGAGTAGAAAATTCTAATTGATGAGAATCAGAGAACTTAGCTCTTATGACAAGAGTGAAAAGTATATTCTTGTTTTGAATTACCTTTATCAGTTGAATTAACCATGCAGGTTCTGATATGAAGGTGATCATATCCAGGGATGGATGATGATATTATATTCATTGAAAGCATGTTGTTAGCTTTATGAATAGTAAAATATCTTGATGCCTTGTCAGTGGCATCCTATGTTTTAATGGGCTGAAAGAGCCATGAATACCATCAAGGTCATGCTTTAGAGATGACTTGTGATGAGTATACTGAGAAATGATGATTGATGTGAGTTAGGTTTGTTACATTTAGTATTCTACTTTCATAGATGTTGTGCTACTGTTATTGTTTGAAGAACAATGTATGATGTTAAAAGAATACTGAATGTACCTAACTAATCAAGTGTAATGTAGAAGCCCTGATCATAGATCCATCACTGTCAGAGATCAAATGATGGTGAAACAGGTTTTCCCAAGGGAACTCCTGGATCACATACTGTTGAGTATGTGGGGTATATGGATGTGTAGAACCTTACATCCTAGTGTAGGAATTTGATGTAGATGTATAATCCGTCAATCCTTCACTACAAAACTCATACCGTATCAGTGGATGGTAAACATGAAACCTTCTGATGACAAGGAAAGCAAAGATATCTGTATCAGTGGAAGATAAACATGAAATCTCCTGATGACGAATAGAGTACAGAACGCCACTGTAACTCTAAAATAGCGAAGGACCAGATTACCCTGGTGAGCTATAATAGTAGAGACACAAGATGTCCTACAAGTGATCCTCTTACTGACTAAGGAAGGTGAAGGTCATGAGATTTCGGCTCTTTCGATGACCTAGTATGATACTAAGGCACTTAACAGTGATTGGTTGGGGTATGAGTGGTAAACCTCATCTCCACAGGGCATAATAATAAGACTGTTTGAAAAACATAATCTACAGTGTAGTATACCTGTTAAAGGTAACTATGAGCTAATTGATTGATGATACACTGTATAGTGCATATGTTCTTCATGCTTGATAAATGTTGAACTCTTGTTTACAACTGCATCTGCTATTGAATACTTTGTAAGCTTTTATTGCTTAAGTTATTCTTTGATGTTATAATAAAACTTCTGGCGGAGAGTTATAACTCTTGCTGGGACAATTATGTACAATTGTCTCACCCCGTAGACTTCAACTTTTTAGGTGGACGTCGAGGACGGAGGAACAGGTCTATAGGTACCAGTCCCAGCAGCAGCAGCACCAAGAGCAGCACTAAATCTCAGGTGGAGATTTAGCCTGCCATGTGGTGTAGTTAGAGTCAGTCCTATGTGTCCTCTGTACTCTCATGTCTTGGAGTCTTTTGGTTATGAGTTCTTGAGATTTTGTATCCTGTTGTATATAATTACTCAAGAAGTAATTATCATGAGATGTAAACAGTTTATCTCCTTTTATGAATGAAACTTTATGGATTCAAGCTCTTGTCTCGAAAAGTTTTAATTTCCCGTGATTTTTGTCTTCCGCTGTTAATCGATTCGCTTCTGCTAAGTTTTAAATCGTGTTTATATCGTGGTTTGGAGATCAGAGCCCACAGTAGGGATCTTAGGACACCCAAATCACAACTTGCACACTTGAGCATACTTTCCTTGAGCAATTTGGGTTGAAGCATCATGCTTTCAATCTTCTACAGTTGCTATATTTGTGTCCTATCCATATCTTACCAACACCACCACTCATCATTGGCATATCCACTATGATTTCAGTCCATAAGCTTGATCTAGAACATTATTGAGCTTAATTGGTATATTCCCTTCTCCAATCTCCTTTCTGTGATTTTATTTTGTGGTTGGACTACTTCAAGGAGAGAAAGTTGTCTAGGATTCCGCAAGAGAAGAAGGAGTCTTCTCATAGGTGCTCTTTTTTGGCCTTCAAAGAAGAGGTGGTGATCTGGTGCTCCTCCGTGTCCGTGAAAGAAGAGGTGGTTTGGTGCTCTTCAGTGTCTATGAAAGAAGAGGTGGTTTGGTGCTCTTCTGTGTCTATGAAAGAAGAGGTTAAGTAGGTGTTCTTTCATGGTTGGTAAAGAAGAGTGTAAAATTGTAACAATTGTAATCTGTAATTTGTCCTAAGAGATAAATAATAAAATTGATTGTTGCAAATCCTCATTCAAAACAGCTAGGTAGTGGACTAATGTCTTAGACGAAACCACTCTAAATCTCATCTCTTCTGGTTGCTTTCTTATCTCTTTAATTTTGTGAGCTAAGTTATTTTATTTTTGAATAAAAATTATTATAATTCTCTATTCACTCCCCCCTCTAGATCTATTAGTTCTATTATATAAATATCTCTTATCTACCTATATTCCCTTCTTTTTTATTCTTTGGCCTAAATAGAGCAAATGCTTGATAAAGTTAACATTTTGGACAAATTTGTGAACCCCACAACTAAGTTACATCCAGGTGTTCTTCCCCAAGGAAAGTGGTGTATCCTTTTTTTAATAATCATGTGATGGTATTTCTACATATAATCACTAAACCTCACTAAATACATGAAATATGAGCTAAAGAGGGTATTTTTGTGGTCTTTTGGAATGAAACTATGAAAATGTGGGATTATAACCTTATCTATTATTTATTTATATTTTAAAATGAAAAAAGATAATATTTTGAATTCCATATAGCTAAAAAAGGCAACATTTGGATGTATCTTGTGTTAAATTGCAATTTAGCCACTTCTTAGTTCTTTTTCCATAGAGCTCAAAAGGAATTAATTTATAAAACTTTACAAGAAACATTCCATATTTTTATGAGATGGTGTTGTATAATAAAGGATGGTTTTTAGCCCTAAATGATTTTGTGACTTTGTATTGATGAAATGGTGAAATTCTATCTATGAGTGTGCATTGTGAGTTCGAATTGTGGTTTTATCATTCTAATGCCTTGATTCTTTCTATCATAGTAATATGATACAAAATACTACCTTCTTAGAAATGAAAAGCTTTGTAAATGTACTAATGAATAATAAAAGCCTATTTTGTGGAATTTTCAAGTGATTGTATAACTTCTATTGTTTGAAAGTTGGGCAAGAAAAATAGGTCCTTATAGCAATCTATAAATTGTGAGAAGGTACTCAGAGTCATATATTGTTGAATATATTTGGGTTATCAAGATTATTAATGATGTAAGTTCCCAAGGTTCCCTAAATTTAGTCACTTATATGAGTGAAGCCAAGGATGTATCTCATGTTTTATAGAAATTATGCCAATGTGATTGGAAAATATGTGATATGATGTTAAATGTAAATATTGCCAATGTGATGTGATAGATGTTGTTGTTGGGAAATATGGGTACAGATCGGTAGCGGAAACAAAAAATATATCTACCATATTCCCCTTTAATAGATGATTGTGTCAATAACTATGTAATAGGAAGGATGTTTTGTGAGGTCATACCTGGTCCTGGAGCAAGTCCATCGACCATTCCCTCATTCTAGTGTGTGTCTTTTTTCAAGTCGCAGCATGCTTCTTCTTCAGGAAGCACTCAAGCAGCCGTCAATAATGCCCTCTTGGTAGAACACCATGGACGGAGGTTGATGGCATCCTCCTAGTGAGAAAAACTCCTTGCCTCTAGTGTAATCCACACAGACCACTGGGAACTCATATCATTCTAGAATAACATACAAGAAGGAGTTGTCCCTTCTTGTTGGTGTATCAGCACCAACTTGCTCTCCCGCAATTGTTCTCCCTTGTTATACCCCCTTTATTGGGTAGGACTTGATTGAGTTCTCTTGCTTACCACAACCACATAAGAAAAAAATTATCAGAGCTAATTGATGTGTCTGAGAAGCCCCCAGTACCACTCATTTATAGGAGGTTAGGATTAGAGTTCTCAGTCTGAGTGGGAGTGGAAGGGGTCAAAATTTCACAAATTTTTACATCTTGTGAGCGTCAAAATGATAGATTCATAAGTGAACTAACAGTTGGCATGTGATCGATCGGTTCAACCCTTGAACTGGTCATTTCATCATGCTTCCCAATCACAATTATATTGGAAATTAATATCCAATTATTGCACAACATGAAGTTAGCACTAATCCTTGATGCAATCCAATTGATAAATGAACTACTCATTTGGGACCGTGAGTCGATCGGTTTACTCAGTGAACTGGTCAATTCATGCCACTCTTTAACCAATATTCATCCAATGCAATTTCAATCAACCTGACAATCCAAATGATTGGTTCAACTCTTGAACTGGTTGGTTCAGAGTCCAGTCAGTCAATTGTTGTTTAAATCAATTACCTAAACACTTTAGTAGTCAAGTTAGACACCATTCATAAATAAACTTATATTCCAAGTGTATCCTATGTGTGTTCCCCTGTAGGTTCCAAGTTACATTGGAAGTGAATGTCCATAACTAATTTATGACATTACAAGTAATGAGAAGTATCTAGAAACACATCATTGCTACCCAAGTAATTTGGAAAGTTAGAGAACAACTTCAACCTACAATCTGTGAATGGTGTTATAGTGTTGGTATAGTTCCTTTATCAATGATATCCAAATTGAACTCGAGGCATGGAATCGTCGTCCTCTTCAATGTTCAATCCATGTTCCTTGAACTAGAGTAGATTGTCTGAGATATATGTAAGCTCAACATCACATATTGACTCACATGAGCATGGCCATGTGTTTCTCATTCTTGCTTATCAAGTGGCCAAGATATCATACTTTTGTAGGAGGGACAAATCCCGTATACATCACTCACAATCGTTCCCATGTGTCACATTGTATTCGATCATCACCTTTATGGAAACCCTTATTCAAGTTCATGGTGGATGATGTCAACCTACACCGAATGACATGTTGTGAGTGTAGTGATTTCATGTCTAAGAACCACAATCGCAATCAGACTACCATGTAATGGTTTTCATGTGTCACTCTCATGGTGGGTTTGTCTGATACATCGTTATCTCACAAGTATCTATGTGTTTGGTTTGATATCACATACCATGACTGGTGAGATTCTATCATCAACCAACACACACTCTAGTTTTATGTGTTATTGATGTCAATTCACCATCCACAATAACAGCCGACTAGGGACATAACAAGAATGTATACTCTTGAAATCTATATGATTTCATTATTTAGGTCATCAACCCAAAGACATACGTCGTGAGTAATATCATTCTGTAGACATTTATTATCTTACATCATTGTCTCATAATTGAATGAAACATAATAAATTGGAAGATTGCCTTTACTAATAATCAAATCATTTACTAGATATGCCATTTCAATCATCATATGAGATGCTTTGAGTGAATACACCAACAGACTCCCACTTGCACTTAGAGCCAACCCATGAATTTGATCCTAAGTGATCTAACATGACCATCATGCTTCTACAATGAAAGTGTTTTTGTCAAGGGGTCAGCAACATTACTTTTGGTTGGTACTCTACAAATATTTACATCTCATTATTATATGATCTATTATATGATATGGAACTTCCTTTGTGTATGCTTGGAACGTTGATGTGATATGGGTTCCTTATCTTGTACAATAGATTCATTTTTTGTCACAATATAGCTCAATTGCATCATTGATGCTTGAAACCACCATAAGTTCTTAGATGAACTTCTTGATCTGGGCATCCTCCTTTTTTGTACTGGATGAAACAATATACTCATCCTCTATTGTAGAATATGTAATTGCTCTTGCTTGGAACTCTTCCAACTTATAGTTCTGTTGTTGAGGCAAAACACAAATATTGATTGCAATCGATAATCAGCTTTTCCTGTTTGGAGACTTGCATCAGTGTCACCTTCTACCACCAACTCTTCCTCTCCACTATAGACAACGAATCGATCCTTAGTTCTTTTCAAGTACTTAATGATTTTCTTCACAATTGTCCAGTGAGCATCACCTGGATCTAACTGATATCTTCTCATCATGATCAAGGCATATGAGATATTCGAGTGAGTACATAACATTGTGTACATTATGGATCCAATTGCATATGCATATGGAGTACTACTCATGTATTCCCTTTCTTCACAAGAACTGGGGCATTAAGATCTAGAGAGGGAAACTCCATGAGACATGGGCAGGTTGTAAGGAAATTGGGGCGACAGATACGGTAGCGGAAACAAAAGTTTTAAAGCTTGATTCCCCTAAATAGCAAGATCGTATCAACAACAATGTATTTAGGAATGAAAGTAACAAGAGTTATACCTAGTCCTAGAGAAAGTCTAGCAACAACTCTTAATGCAGTAATGTGCTTATTCTTTAAGCAACAACGCACTTCTTCTTCAGGCAGTAGCTTGCTTCTTCTTTAGCAGCACTCAAACAGTCATCAGCAAGGCCTCCTGGTCTGGCACACGGATAGTAGTTGATGGTGTTCTCCTAGTGGCATACAACGGGCTCCCACCTCTAGAGTAGTCTTCACAGACCACTGAGAACTCCATGTTGCGCTACTAGAGCCAGTAGGAAGGATTTGTCCCTTTTTAATGTTAACCTGCTAAAGTTTATTCACTCTCCCATAATTTTCACTCCCTTGATATCCCTTCCTTTATTGGCTAGGACTTGCTCGGGCTCTCTATTGGTTACCACAACCAGAGAGAAAAAAAATTGTCAGAGAAATTGTTGTGTTTGAGAATCCCCCAATACCCCTCTATTTATAGGAGAGGATAGGGTCAGGGTTCCCAATCTGTGTGGGGGTCGAAAGGATAGAATTTATAAACTTTCTAGAAGTTGTGCATGGTGAATAGGTCATTTCACATAGCCAACCATTTGGTTCGTGTGCAAACCGGTCGGTTTACATAGCAAACTGGTCGTTTTGTATAGTTTCCTATTTTGAATCACATTGGTATTCACTGCACAATTAATGCAAAACATGACATCAGTGCTAATCCTTGATCCATTCTAATTGATCATTGAACTAGGAAGTTCATCCCATGAATTGTTCGGTTGGTATTTGTGATCCATTCGTTTCACCACCTGGTTCATCCATTGATCAGCCAATGTTGATTCTAATTGACCTGCCACTCCAATTGATCGGTTCAACACTTGAATGGGTCGGCTCAGAGTCCAATCAATCAACTTTGAAGCTCATTTGTTTAATTGAATACCTAAACACTTTTAGTAATCAAGATAAACATCATTCATGAATATACTCCTATTCCAAGTGTATCATATGTGTGTGACCATATAGGTCCAGAATTACGTTGGCAGTGAATGTTCATAACCATTTATGACATCACAAGCAAAGAGTAGCATCTAGAAACACATAATTGCTACCCAAGTAATTCGGGAAGTTGGAGAACAACTACAACCTAAAATTTGTGATCAGTGTTATTGTGATCTTATAGGTCCTTTGTCTTTTATATTCAGATTGAACTCAAGGTATGGAATTGTCGTCCTCTCAACATTCAATCCATGTTCATTGAACTAGAGAAGACTGTTTGAGATGCATGTGAGTTCACATATCACATATTGAATCACATGAGTATGGTCGTACTTTTCTCAGTATCTCTTATCAAGTGGTCTGGATATCAATCTCCTATAGGAGGGATAAATCCATCTACATCACTAACACTCAATCCCCATGTGTCACAATGCACCCAAGCACAACCTTTATGGTAACCCTTATTCCGGATCATGGTGGATGATGTCAAAGTACATGAACGACATGTGATGAATGTAGTGACTATAGGTCTAAGAACTAAAATCACCAATATCACTTTGAGAGTTGATTCTGACTACCATTCCATTGTATCCATGTATCACTCTCATGGTGGGTATATCTGATACATCGTTCTCTAACATGTACATGTGTGCTTGACTTGATATCACATATAATGACCAATAAGATTTTGTCATCAGTCAACACACATTCTAGTCTTATGTATTATTGTTGTCTATTTTGATTCTATAGTAATATCTGACTAGGGAGATAACAAGAATGTATGTACTCTTATCATACATATGATTTCATCATTCAGGTCATCAACCCAAAGACATATTTCATTGAGTAACATCATTATTTAGACATCTACTATGTCTGTGTCATTATCTCATGCTACGACAAACATAATGTTGACCTAGGGGTTATACATTACCTATATTTTGATAATGACTTCACCATTGCACTCATATGTATATAATATGTGTGTTTAAGATTGTTTGTAGGCATTAGGTACATGAAAAGGATCTAAAATCCAAAGCGCTAGAATGGGTCAAGTTCAAGTCAAAATAGCTACAAGTGTGCGTTTTGGGATTTCTATGTAAACGACCTTAGAACATCTATGTAATCACTTGTAATGATGAATTGACTTGTAACTTAGAAGAGAAAAATGTTTGGGACAAAATTCACCAAGTGCTAATCACTTTAAATGCAAATTAGAAAATTGATTACAGGCACTTGGTCGGTCGAGTTTCCCTGGCTTGAAACTCGACCGATCATTCTTGGTCAATTTTCTGAAGATTGCATCGGTCAAGTTGTGCTTGCACAGAACTCGACCGATCAGGTAACTGGCCATTTCGAGTTTAAATGGTCGGTCGAGTTTTTTCAGGACAAACTCGACCGATCATTTGAATATCGGTTTTATCTTTTACTTGATCGGTTGAGTTACCCCTATTGAAACTCGATCGATTGCACTGTACGGAATTTGCAAAAAAAAGTGATGTGACCGTTGGTGAGTGTTTTGGGCAAAAATAGAGTCATTTCCTTGAACAAAAAATGGCTATTTTTGTATCCAAGTGTCCCACAACTTAAAGGGGCACTCTCAACTATAAATAGACCCCCTTGGAGTTCATTCCAAGCTGCTCTTCCATTGCAAACTTGGAGCTAGCATAGTTGAGAGTGTTCTAAGCCATTGAGCCTCTTTCTCTCTCTACTTTCAAGATAAATTCGTGAGCTATGAGTGAGTTAGGTCCATGTGTATGAGAGTTATCCCTTGTATGATGTCAAGCTCTCCTTTCTCCCTTCCTACCTCATATTCCCTTTGAAGATTGATTGAAGCTTCTTCTCCAAGTGAAAGAGAAGTTGATGTTGCTCTTCCCTGAGTGAAGGTGAAGATGGGTGTTGTTCTTCAAGAGTGAAGAAAGCCAGCTTCTCCAGATCTCCTAGTGAAGGAGAAACGTGCAAAAGCTCTCCAAGAGAAGGAGAGGTGCAAGGCAAAGCTCAAGTAAGATGGGTAAATCCTGCAAGGCTGAAGACTAAAGCAAGAGTGGGTAAGTCCTTTGAAGAAGGCTGAAGACTACTTGCAAAGTGGGTAAGTCCTTGGTAAGGTTGATGATCTTAGCTTGAGAAAATAAGTCCTTGGTTGTGTGGTTGATGTATCTTGTAATCTTATTATGATATATAAGAGAACCAAATTGCAAATCCTAGAGTCTAACCAACTCTAGGTAGTGGACTGACATCACTCCTAAGTTTAGGATGTGGAACCACTCTAAACCACCTGTCCAAGTGCTTGCTATTCCTTATCTCTTATCCTTGCTTTGAATGCTAGATTAAGACATCAAATTGTTGTTTGGTTTCATTTATGCACTAAACATAAATTGGTGGTCTAATCAATTTTGTGAAGTTTGTGAAGCTCTATTCACCCCCCCCCCTCTAGAGCCCATTGATCCAACAAGTGGTATCAGAGCAGGTCTTCTCCAAGCTACTTCAACAAGTAGGAGAAGATGGGCGATTCAGCTCTTGGTTCACTCAACCTTGAAGGAAGCTCTCCATGATACCTCCAGTCTTCGACGGCACAAACTTTCTTTATTGCAAGAGGAGAATGCAATTCTACCTCCAAGGTGTGAGCTATGAAATGTGGAAGATTGTCCACCTCAAATATGAAGATCTAAAAGGGGATATCACCACATGGACTGAAGCTGAAATGAAGAATGCTCAACTCAACGCCAAAGCTATGAGCATCATCTACGCTTCTCTTACTCCATCTGAGTTCAACCGGATCTCTTCTTGAGACACGGCACATGAGATATGGCACAAATTGTTTGTCACCTATGAAGGAACCGAGCAAGTGAAGGAGGCCAAAGTCTACATGCTTGGTGGTCTTCTAGAGAACTTCAAGATGGGTAAAAATGAGAGAGTGGCTGATATGTACACTATGCTCAATGTCATCTTGAATAGTTTGATAGTCCTTAGGAGTGTAATGGATAGAGGTACTATCAACGCCAAGATCTTGAAATCTCTTCCTAAGAGATGGGAGCCTAAGGTTACTTCAATTGAAGAGGTGTACAAGCTAAGTGAGTTGTCAACCAAGGAGATGGTTGGAAACCTCCAAGCCCATGAACCTAGGCTTGACAAGCAAGAAGAGGAAGAGAAGAGAGAAGAAAAAGAGTCTAAGAAGATAAAGAACACAGCCTTCAAAGCACAAATTGAAGAAATGGTCCGGTAACAACAACTCGCCTTGAAGTCTCCCAGCCCTTCCTCAAGTGAAGATGAAGGTTCCAATGAGCATGAAGCAAACTACTCAAAGGGGAAACACTTCAAGAGCAAGCCCTCCTCCTCAACTCCAAGATGCTATGAGTGTGGTCAAAAATGCCACTACAAGAGTGACTTATTAAAGGCCAAGAAGAGCCATCACAAGAGCAGCCACAAGAAAGACGACAAGTATAAGAGAGAAGCCAAGTACAAGAGGAAAGATAAGGAGAGAAGATCCAAAGATGCAGCTCATGCAGCGTGGGAGGAGTCATCCTCAAGCTCCTCAAGCTCCGAAGATGGAGAATGCCATCTTGCCCTCATGGCCTCCACTAGTGAAGATGTAAGTGAGGTAAGTGAGGTAAGTGAGGTAAGCAATGTTAATTTGCATGCGCTATCTAAGGAAACTCTCATTGATATGTTAAATGAATGCAAATCTTTTTTTGCTAAATGCAAGTCTAAAAGGAAAAGATTAGGGAAGATAATTGATGATCTTTATAATAAAATTGATATTCTTGATCAAAATGAAAAATTGCATCTTGAGAGCATAGATTCCTTGCAAGGGCAATATCTTGACCTTGAACTTCAATACAATGGAATAGAGGTTGAGAATGGTGTATATCTTAAAAATATTGAAAATCTTAAGATAGATAACCAAAAGTGCTTAGATGAGCTTGATATTCTTAAAACTGAAAATGTAGAACTCAAGCTTATTGATGATGCTAGCAGAGATGAAGTCTATGCTTATCAAAGAGATATTGTTGTGCTTAAATCTGAAAATCCCAAGTTGTTTGCTCAAGTTAATGATTTATCTTCTAGGCTTGTTTTGCCAAGAAATGAGGTTGCTAGTTTATCTTTAGAAAAGGATTCCCTTCTTACTAAAGCCCTCTGTCTTGAGGCTGGCCTTTTGCATGCTAGAGAAGATCTTGCTAGTCTTTCTACTACTGTTATAAATCTTAGTGATGATAATGCCAAAATAAGATCTACTTTGCAAAGGTTTCTCTCGGGAAAGAAATCACTCAATGATATCCTAGAATACTCTACCAAACATGTTGGTACTAGTGGTTTGGGATATGATGGGACTGCTCCCAAAGGTAAGAAAAAGAGCAAGAACAAGGGTAAGAAGAAGAGTGTGGAACCTCCCATTTTCCATGGAGAGACTTCCGGCTCTAAGAACCCTATGGTTTGTGTCATTGTAAATGTGATGACCATTACTCTACTTATTGTCCTTACAAGCCCAAGGGGACCAACCCAAAGATGAAATGGGTCCCCAAGCTAACCCCGGATCCCAAAGTTTGAGTTGGGTTCTGACATCCTTCTTTCTTGCAGGTTAAAAAGAGATGGATTGTTGATAGTGGTTGCTCTAAGCATATGACTAGAGAAATCAGCCATTTCAACAAGTTTGTGAAAAAGAAAGGAGGATCGGTAACCTTCGGGGACAACAAGAAGGGTAAGGTAATAGGTGAGGGTGATGTAGGCAATGAGCTATGTATTAGTGTTGCTTGTTGATGGCCTACATCACAATTTAATTAGTGTTAGTCAACTTTGTGACAATGGATATCTTGTGTTGTTTACTTCCTTAGAATGTTTGCTTCTAGATTCCCTCTCCTACAATGTCATATATAAGGGAACTAGAAATGGTAATATTTATGTTATTGTTCTTGATGCTCTTAAGCCCATACTAAATAGATGCTTGGTAGTGGATAAAAATGATCTTTCTCTTTGGCATCATCGTTTAGGTCATGTGAATTTGCAGCAAATGAAGAAGTTGAACAAAAAGGACTTGGTTTGAGGACTTCCCCAATTGGATTTTGAAAAGGATGAGGAATGCCAACCTTGTACACAAGGGAAACAAACCAAATACTCCTTCAAATCCAAAGGAGTCATGAGTACCAAGAGAGTTCTTGAACTTCTTCATATTGATCTATTCAGACCAATGAGAATGCAAACGCTTCGTGGTTCCAAGTATTGTCTTGTTATTGTTGATGATTTCTCTCGATATACTTGGACCTTCTTTCTTGTTTCTAAAAGCGATACTCTTGATGTTTTCTCGAGTTTTTGTAAACGGGCTGAAAATGAAGCTTCATGCCGAATTGTTTCTATCCGTAGTGATCATGGGGGAGAATTTGAAAATGATCTTTTTGAGTGTTTTTGTGAAAAACTTGGTTATTTGCACAATTTCTCTTCCCCTCGCACGCCTCAACAAAATGGGGTTGTTGAGAGGAAGAACAGGTCGCTACAAGAGATGGCTAGGACCATGCTTCTTGAGTATGACACTCTTAAGAAGTTTTGGGCTGAAGTTGTTAGCACGTCATGCTTTGTGCAAAATTGAGTTTTCACACATACTTATTTAAAGAAAACCCCCTATGAACTATGGTGTGGTAGAAAGCCTTCTATTGATTTCTTTCATGTTTTTGGATATCCTTGTTTTGTTTTAAACATGAAGGATTCTCTTGACAAGTTTGATCTGAAATCCTATAAGGCTTTCTTCCTAGGCTATAGCACTACTAGCAGGGCATATAGAGTATTCAACATTGAATTGTCTAAAATTGAAGAATCTATAAATGTTAAGTTTATTGAAACTAACCCTGTTGTTGGCAAGCATGTTGGTGATGATGATGTTGCAGATGAATTGATTCCCATCTTTTTTTTGGTCGGTAAAAAGTCTTGTTACTAAAAAATTGATGCCCAAAACTTTGGGTACAAAAGAGTTTGCGCCCCCATTACAAACCTCGATGAAAATAGCTGAACAACTAAAGAAAGCAAGCAAAACACTAAGCTACTTACAATATCCATCTACCTAGATAAAAGGAGTAAAAAGCATGAAATACTAACTCAAACAGATAACAGAGAAACTGAAGAGACCATCCTAATCTACATATGCCAACACTGGCAATAGATTCATCCTCTGAAAGTGTGGCAACATGGGCAGCCAAATCATCACTTCAGCAGCCTGGAGATCTCAAGGGCAATACTACAGAAAAGTCCACTACTATCATCCAGATCTTTGAATTTCTGGCAAGCAAAAGAAACCATCAAGAGAGCCTGCAAACCATTGGATCCTTTAGAGCAGATTGACTCAGCTAGCTGATCATTCACACACTGAACATTATCCTCATCCCTCTGAAATTGTGTGGACGAATCCGCCAACAAAGGAACATCCTGAACTACTGAATCCAGTGTCCAGAACACCTGGATAGTTCTTTAAGAAAAACCCAGAAACCAAGTTGCAAGACTTCTCACTGCAGCAGGAAGCCAGTCCTCAGGCTAGTAGGAAGAACCCCAGGCTGAGATGGCTTCCTTCATGTCAGCGAGCAGGGGATGCGGACATAGAACGATAGCACCCAATCCGTCAAGAGGAAACCAACTGCTACTAAGGCCTCCACCCGATGCAGAGCTTCAGGGGCAAGACCGGAGCACGTCAGCTTGTAGAGGTCACCGCCAGGAACGTTGGGGTCAGACCCAGGACATTGACGAGGACCCCGTAAAGGAAGCTGGTGTCACAGTGTACCACTATGAATTCGTCGAACTCCAAAGAAGAAGTCCATTGGAAACCCATAGACGCAAGATGGCAGTGGTAATGCTAGAGCACAACAATACCATCTTGGTGCTGTCGAGTGGGCTCGACGTCGAAGCAGCACCTCACGAGGATCCTAAACGCAGGGTGACCGCGAGACACAACGGAGCTCGCAGCACACCCCAGTACAACTGAGGATACTCGGCATTGAGGTATCACCCATGGTCTGCTGCTTGCATAGAGACGCCTCAGCGAATCTTATGGACAATGAGAACCAGGCTGAATCAGCCACCCTCCTCATATCCTCAAACACCTAGCAGGTGTACCTGCACACATGCGCTGAAAGGCTTGAGCTAGACCCAAACCGCGGATGCAGAGAAACCTCAACTAGAAGAGCCTGACGCCGGAGAGGGCGTCCAGAACCCCTGAGTCGAAGACCCTCCGTGGACCTGAGGTTGGCGATTGGAGGAAAGACCTTCTGGCGGATGACCAAGATGCAATCCCCGCCGCCCAACAGGAAGCTCACCCATCGCCCCTGTCATTTGGAGCAGACCCAGCCGCTTCCAGGCCACCAACTCCTTGGATACCAGGTTGATCATGGATCAGAGAAGAGAAGGTGCGTGAGGAAAACGAGGAGAACTCGAGCGTCTTCGGCATCAATGGGAGCAGCGACTTGCAAGAGCCGGATCTGTAGGGAAGGCTCTTCTCCATCTGTATCGCTTGAATGGAGTGGAGTCGAACAGCGTTGAATCCCAACCCTCAACGACCATGACTCCACGCGTCGCTGCTTGTCATTCTTCAATCCTAGAAACCGAGCGGGGTCCTGATGGAAACGGGATGAGCTGCTCAGTTAAGACCCTTTCTCCAGTGAACATTGTTGCCTATTGTCCCCTGAGGTCGATCTGTTGCCGATGGCCAGGGGAGGAAAGCACCGAGGAGGCACTCCCTCCCCCCAGCAGTAGCCGTCGGGAAACCCTAGAGAGAGGCAAAAGCTTCCGCTAGCACAGACTTGAAGTCTTTGTGATCGACCAAATGATTCCCATCTTAAAAGACATCAACATCAAAAATAAAGGTAAGCATGTGATAGAAGAAGAAGAAGAAGAAAAGAAGGATCCCACTCCCCGCTTTCTAAAGAATCATCCCAAGGAGTTGATCATTGGCAACCCTTTCGAGAGAGTGAGGACACGAGCTGCTCACAACAAAGAACAAGTAGATAGTGCCTTCATCTCCCAACTAGAGCCAAAGAACATCAAAGAAGCTCTTGGTGATGATGAGTGGATTCTTTCCATGCAAGAAGAGCTAGAGCAATTTGAGAAGAATCGTGTGTGGACCCTAGTTCCAAGACCAAGTGATAGAAAAATCATTGGCACCAAATGGGTCTACCGCAACACGCTAGATGAGCAAGGAAAAGTGGTAAGAAACAAAGCAAGGTTAGTAGCATAAGGTTACAACCAACATGAAGATATTGACTTTGATGAAACTTATGCTCCTGTTGCTAGATTAGAATCTATTTGTATGCTACTTGCCTTTGCTAGTTACAAAAATTTCTTGTTATATCAAATGGATGTTAAAAGTGCGTTTTTGAATGGTACAAGCGAGGAGGAAGTATTTTTTGCTCAACCTCCGGGCTTTAAAAATGACAAGTTACCCAATCATGTTTATTTGTTGCAAAAAGTTCTCTATGTCCTCAAACAAGCGCCTCGAGCTTGGTATGAGAAACTAAAGAACTTTTTGTTAGATAACGGGTATGTCATGGGCAAAGTTGATTCTACCTTGTTTCTAAAACACACTTCTAACCATTTTCTTATAATTCAAATATATGTTGATGATATCATTTTTGGCGGGACTGATCTTAATCTTTGCAAGGAGTTTAGTTCTCTTATGCAGAGTGAGTTTGAAATGAGCATGATGGGTGAGTTGACCTTCTTCCTCGGCTTTCAAATCAAGCAAACAAAAGAAGGAAACTTCATCAACCAAGGCAAGTACACAAGTGAACTACTCAAGCACTTTGGGATGGAGAACATGAAGTCGATGGATACACCCATGTCAAACACCGCCAAACTTGACAAAGATGAAGAAGGTGAAAAGGTAGATGAGAAGCTCTATAGAGGTATGATTGGAATTTTACTTTATTTAACTGCCTCTAGACCTGATATTATGTTTAGTGTTGGCCTGTGCGCTCGCTTTCAATCTAGCCCTAAGAAGTGGCATCTTATTACTGTTAAGAGGATTTTGAGGTACTTAGCCAAAACCCAAAATTTTGGACTATGGTATCCTAAATCAAGGGATTTTACTCTTAGAGCATATAGTGATGCGGATTATGCAGGGTGTTTGGTTGATAGAAAGTGCACAAGTGGCACTTGCTTCATTCTAGGACCATGCTTAGTGTCTTGGTTCTCCAAGAAAAAAAAAATATAGTGGCATTATCAACTAGAGAAGCTGAATACATTGCAGTCGGGAGTTGTTGTGCACAGGTCCTATGGATGAAGCAAATACTCCAAGACTTCAACATATTTTTTGATGCTTCTCCTATCTTTTGTGACAATACTAGTGCAATCAATCTATCTTACAATCCTATATTGCATAGTAGAGACAAGCATATAGAGGTTTTCCATCATTTTCTTCGTGACCACATTGCCAAGAAAGATATCTATATCACACATGTGGACATAGAAAATCAGTTGGCGGATATCTTTACAAAACCTCTAGCTAGAGATCAATTTAACTTGATTCGATCTAAACTTCTTATTATTGATTTGAATGATCTTACCATGTGATCTAGCTAGTTGTCTCTTTCATATATGCTTGCTCATGTCTATATTCACCTTGTTTTGCCTATATATGCTTATTTGTGCCTAAATTGCCGGTCAACATGCTTAGCTTTTGCTTGTTTTTGGGTTTTTATCGAATTTTATGTTTTATCGCTAAATAGTGCCCAATGATGAGCTAAATGTACCTAAGTATGTTAATTATAAATAATAGAATGGAAAATGAATTTAATTGGCATGTATATGGCTAGAATCTAAGAATGTGACTGTTAGGTCAGGTTGACCTTCGGTCGAGTTTCCACCCTGGAAAACTCGATCGATCAGGAGTCGAGAGTAGGTCTTCAGTGGACCGTTCGGTCGAGTTTCCCACACTCAGAACTCGACCGATCCACGGGCTGAGCCAACTTAAAAGTTAGGATCGACCGACTATTTTCCTTTGCAACTAGAAAATAGCCGATCGACTCCTTGCCTCTAAGCCCTAAGCTCTCACACCCAGCCCTAAACCACCCGTTCCTAACCCTAGGGTGACCTAGCAACCCCGTTCTTGACCTCCCCGGGCGCTCGTGGTGGTATTTCTTCGGCATTTGAGGTTTGCTTTTTCTCGTGTGCACATTTTTCTTCTTATTTTCGTTTCCATGGCTTCCCATAGATGAAAACGTGTTGCTCCCAGAAATGCTCAAGCCTCTTCCTTGACTAATCGCTTGATTCTATTCGATAACACCTCTTTTGTGTCTCTTGAGGCGGTAAATCGGTATAAGGATCTTCTTCCCCGATCTCCTTTTCCGTTTCGTCCCTTGGTTGACCCAAATCATTTTCAAGCAGTTATTACCTCTGTTTCGAGGCTTCTCGCCAGCCATCACCTGTCTGCCCTTGCGATCGAACGTGACTGCTTTAACAATCACATGCCTAGCACTAAGGCAGTACACGAGTTCTACGCAAACCTGCGTTGGAACTACGATTCACTTATCCCCTCGTCGAATACTGAAATAGTTCTTAATTCGATGATCGTCGGTCACCGTTTCCAAATCTCTGAGGATACATTAAACCTCTTTTTTTTCGGAGATGAGGAAAACAACACTTGGCGTAAGGACTATGGATAGTATTTCGATATTCTTGACCCTGAGGGTTTTTACAAACACCATGAATTGACGCTACCGGATATTCATTGATTTTTAAAGAAACCCGATGTGGCCTACAAGAAGAAGTCTACCCTGCCTTCATCCTCTCTTGACCTGCGGAAGCACATACTGGCTTTGGTGATTAACTGTAATGTCCATCCTAAGAGAAATCAAACGGACATTGCGGAAAACACCGCAGTCATTATGTATTGTTTTCTAAACAATATCGGTGTCAAATGGGCCAGATATATCTTACAGTGCATGACCTATTTTGACACCGGCAAGAACACCAAAGGCACCCACCTTCCCTACCCAGCTATGATCTGTGGTCTTTTCCAGTTCTCCACTAATAAATCTCTCTTTTCTGACTTCCATTACTCGGTTGCTAGAAAAGGTGTTTGTATTAGTGAAACCACTCTTCAGAAGGTTGTCCTTATGTTTTTTCCTGCCTCTAGTGCTTCTGCTTCTACCTCTGCCTCTACTGCCCCGCCCTCCTCCACCCGTGCTCCACCTCCGCAGCCACATCCTCGACCCAGCTGTGTGTCATTCCGTGCATCTAATGAAACCCTTCTGGGATATATGATGCATGAACAGGCGTACAACTGTCAGGTTCAGGAACACCTACACCAGGATCTGTGTTCAATCATGTCTACCTTGAACCTATCATGTGCTTCACCCTACCCCACCTACCATCCATACCCAGGTAGTGCTTATGCTTCTTATGCATACACGCATTACTTCCCTGGTCCCGAGCCTTCTGCTGCCGCTCTGCCACCGTTTGCTGCTAGTAGTTCTGCTCATGCGTTCCTGCCGTTACCTGTTGGCCCCCTGGCCACTCTGCTCGCCTCCTTGGGTGACTCTGCTCTGTCCTTCCCCCAGACCAAGGAGCTTCTTGCTCTTGGTATGTCGTGGGCTGAGCAGAATGCCCGCTGGCCCGGTCGTTCTTTTGGTCCTCCTGATGATGAGGAGATGCCTGGCCAGATGTTGATGAGGATGTTGATGCTGAAGACGGTGATGGTGAGGATGCTTCCGACGATGGCGATGGTGATGGTGCTGGTTCTGATGCTGGCACTGCTGCTCTGCCTTCTAACAGGTATGAGGACTACCACCCTGGCGAGGATGATGATACCGTAGATATAAATAGTTTATATGTTTAGGTGGTTTCTTATCTTATAGTCTAGCATGTCAATCGTATACATCTTTCTAGACTCTTTTGTATAAGAAACATCCTGGCACATTCTTCTGAGCTGTACTATTTCTTATCTATGTTTTCTCGATTTATGGTTGTAGTTGCTTTCATGAGGACATCTATCTGAGTTGTAATATGCTAGATATGCACTTTGGCTTTTTACTCTATTTTATCTTATGTGTTGGTGTTATTCTGAGCTATATTTTGATTCTGACTTGGATTGTGTGTTCTCCTTTTTGGTTGTGTGCTATATGCTTTCAATTGCTGTTTACTGCCTTGTATACATGTTTTTGGTTGAGTTTTGGAGAAGACCTGGTTTTTGCTCTTCTACACCCCCTATCTTTTTGATAATGTCAAAAGGGGTAGAGATCTTTCAAGCTAGATCAGTCTTGAAACTCAATCATATTGCTTTCTCTTTGATAGAATATGGTTTTTGCCTGTGAGATCCTTTCTTGTTCCCATTCACTGTTCTTTATGTGAACTTGCAAAGGACTACACATTACACAGATATTGGTATTGCTATGTGTAGAGAAACTAACATGCAGGTTAGAGGAAGCATAGTTTGAGGGGGAGAAATTCAAAATTGTTCGTATCATAAATCCCCCTAATTCACAAGGCAAAGGTATAACTTTCATATCCTTTTCAATATGTTTGAGGAATGGTTTGTCATTGTCAAAAAGGGGGAGAATGTTGACCTAGGGGTTATACATTACCTATATTTTGATAATGACTTCACCATTCCACTCATATGTATCTAATATGTGTGTTTAAGATTGTTTGCAGGCATTAGGTACATGGAAAGGATCTAAAATCCAAAGTCCTAGAATGGGTCAAGTTCAAGTCAAAATAGCTACAAGTGTGCATTTTGGGATTTCTATGTAAATGACCTTAGAACATCTATGTAATCACTTGTAATGATGAATTGACTTGTAACTTAGAAGAGAAAAATGTTTGGGACAAAATTCACCAAGTGCTAATCACTTTAAATGCAAATTAGAAAATTGATTACAGGCACTTGGTCGGTCGAGTTTCCCTGGCTTGAAACTCGACCGATCATTCTTGGTCAATTTTTTGAAGATTGCATCGGTCGAGTTGTGCTTGCACAGAACTCAACCGATCAGGTAACTGGCCATTTCGAGTTTAAATGGTCGGTCGAGTTTTGTCAGGACAAACTCGACCGATCATTTGAATATCGGTTTTGTCTTTTACTTGATCGGTCGAGTTACCCCTATTGAAACTCGACCGATTGCACTGTACAGAATTTGCAGAAAAAAGTGATGTGACCGTTGGTGGGTGTTTTGGGCAAAAATAGAGTCATTTCCTTGAACAAAAAACGGCTATTTTTGTATCCAAGTGTCCCACAACTTAAAGGGGCACCCTCAACTATAAATAGACCCCCTTGGAGTTCATTCCAAGCTGCTCTTCCATTGCAAACTTGGTGCTAGCATAGTTGAGAGTGTTCCAAACCATTGAGCCCCTTTCTCTCTCTACCTTCAAGATAAATTCGTGAGCTATGAGTGAGTTAGGTCCCTGTGTATGAGAGCTATCCCTTGTATGATGTTAAGCTCTTCTTTCTCCCTTCCTACCTCATATTCCCTTTGAAGATTGATTGAAGCTTCTTCTCCAAGTGAAAGAGAAGTTGATGCTGCTCTTCCCCAAGTGAAGGTGAAGATGGGTGTTGTTCTTCAAGAGTGAAGAAATCCAGCTGCTCCAGATCTCCTAGTGAAGGAGAAACGTGCAAAAGCTCTCCAAGATAAGGAGAGGTGCAAGGCAAAGCTCAAGTAAGATGGGTAAATCCTGCAAGGTTGAAGACTAAAGCAAGAGTGGGTAAGTCCTTTGAAGAAGGCTGAAGACTACTTGCAAAGTGGGTAAGTCCTTGGTAAGGTTGATGATCTTAGCTTGAGAAACTAAGTCCTTGGTTGTGTGGTTGATGTATCTTGTAATCTTATTGTGATATATAGGAGAACCAAGTTGCAAATCCTTGAGTCTAACCAACTCTAGGTAGTGGACTGACATCGCTCCTAAGTTTAGGACGTGGTACCACTCTAAATGTAACATCCCAAGATTTGAGGCCTCGGATAAGTTGATCTTAAAAGGAATGATTGGACTACCCATATCACCAAGGTGCACCTCCTTTTCCGGGTGCCCATCACTAAAGAACTACATAGTTAAGCGTGCTCAGCTTGGAGTAGTACTAGGATGGGTGACCAGTCGGGAAGTTGATCCTGGCTTGCGTGTGAGTGAGGACAAAGTGTGTAGTTAAGGCTGGTGGTGATCTGTGGGGCCAGTCGTCATTCCTAAAACTCTACTAGAGCCTTGGGCAGTGGGCCCGGGTGTTACAAATGATATCAGAGCCAATTCCCCTCTAGTAGGTGGGGCCCACATGGGCATGGCATGCCAGTCTTGAGCCGTGCGGTCCAGGAATGTAGGAAAGGGTTGGCCATGGTTGACGTAGCCACCCTTGCACTGGTATTCCGTGATCGGGAGCTAGGTGTCCATGGGACATTGTGGGTCTGCATTGAAATGGGGAAAGAGATTATGAGACCTTATAGTTGATCCTTGACGAGGACGTCAAGAGTCTAAGTGGGGGAGATTGTAACATCCCAGGATTTGAGGCCTCTGAAAAGTTGATCTTAAAAGGAATGATTGGACTACCCATATCACCAAGGTGAACCTCCTTTTCCAGGTGCCCATCACTAAAGAACTACATAGTTAAGCGTGCTTAGCTTGGAGTAGTACTAGAATGGGTGACCAGTTGTGAAGTTGATCTTGGCTTGCGTGTGAGCGAGGACAAAGTGTGCAGTTAAGGATGGTGGTGATCTGTGGGGCCAGTCGTCATTCCTGAAACTCTACTAGAGCCTTGGGCAGTGGGCCCCAGGTGTTACACTAAACCACCTGTCCAAGTTCTTGCTATTCCTTGTCTCTTATCCTTGCTTTGAATGCTAGATTAATACATCAAATTGTTGTTTGGTTTAGTTTTTGCACTAAATATAAATTGGTGGTCTAATCATTTTTGTGAAGTTTGTGAAGCTCTATTCACCCCCCCCTCTAGAGCCCATTGATTCAACACATAATAGATGAAATTACCTTTATTATTATCAAATCAGGTATCTAATGCCCCATTGCAATCATCATATGATTGGCTCTCTTGGCATACATTCCAATAGAATCACACTTGCACTTAGAGCCAATCACCCACAAATTTTATTCCAAGTGATCTTAACATGTCCATCATGTTTTTGTTTCTCAAGCGCTTCTATAGATGGTTGGCAACATTTTCATCAAGTTGGTATTTGCAAGTTTCACATCTCCTCATTGTGTGAACTTTCACATGAGATTGAAATGTTGTAGTATGCTATCTGGGATTCTCAACCTATCCATTAGCTCCATTATTTTCATAGTATTTCTACTGTGTCATCAATGGTTGGACCCACCCATAAGTTCATCTCTATAAATTTCTTGATCCATACAGTATCTTCAGATGTTCACATAATAGCAAGATACTCAGCTTCTATTGTACAACAAGTGTCTCTTGCTCAGAACTCTTCTAGCTTACAGTTCTAGTTTAAGGTCAAACACAAATTTAGATTGTGATCATTAATTTTATTTGTCACTTTGAAAGCTTGCATCAGTGTAATCCTTTACACCCAACTCTTCCTTATTACCATAATTTAGAAACATATTCTTTTGGTGCTTCTCAAGTACTTAAGGATGTTCTTTATGGTATTCTAGTGACTTTCACTAGAATCTTATAGATACCCTCTCATCGTGTCCAATACATATGATATTTCTAGATAGGTAGATATCATTTCATCATGTCCAATACATGCGGGATAACGAGATGAGTACATTCCATACATGATAGATCCTATTGCAAACGCATATGGTATCTTTCTCATGTTTTCCCATTCTTCACAAGAACGGGGACATTGGGCTCTTGAGAGACTAACTCCATGGATCATGGACAAGTATTCTCTCATTGAGTCCTACGTGTTGAACCCTTCAGCATCTTGCCAATGTTAATGTTATTACTTAGGTCAACAAGCTTTCCAAATCTATCTCTATAGATCTCAATTCCTATCATATAGGATGCTTCACCTAAACCCTCCATTAAGAAGGTACTTTCCTTGCCAATTTTTATATATGTAGTATAAGGATGTTATTCTCATCATTATGTGGAATATAAATAGGCTCCCACTAAACCTTTTGTAATCACATATTTCTTCTTCATTCTGACTCAAGTCAAACTCTTTGACTATCTTGGAAAATTGAAGACTCCAGCTCTGAGATGCTTGCTTCACTCCAAAGATTGACTTATGTAGATTATAGACTTTATTTGCATTATATGAATTTACAAAATCTCCAAGTTGTGTCATATACACATCATTATGATTATTCATTTTAAGGAATGTGGTTTTAGTATCCATATGCCAAATTTCATAGTCACATTAAGCTCTAATAGAAAGCATGATCCTGATGGATTTAACCGTGGCAATTGGTGGAGACTTCATCATGTTCAACACCTTGAACTTGTTTGAAAATCTTTGTAGCCAATCTTGCTTTTATAGGTTTGTATACTACCATCCATGTCGATATTTTCCCATAAACACAAATGCACCCTATGGATCTTACTCCTTCTAGTGGATCCACCAAGGTCATACCTTGTTGGTTTACATGGACTCCTTGTTGGACCTCATGGCCTCAAGTCATGTCTCCTATCCTGGTCCCTCAATAGCTTCTAGTTAGGTTGTTGACTCATCGTCCATGATCAACTCACCACCTTCTTGAGTTATGACATATCATAATCTTTAAACTCAAGATGTGTTCTACTAGAACTATGAGTTATTGTGTTACATAAGGAATTTGAGATTCCAAAACAACTTGTGATTCTCATTATTCCTTTTGTGCTTCTTTAGGTTCAATGTTTTCTTGTTTTCTCAAACTTTTTGAGTTCTACTTTTACTCCAATTGATTCCTTTGGAACATAGTTCCCTTTTAGGAATACTTCCATCCTGATCAACAAACAACTTTGTTGTTTGATTGGGATAAGAGTAGTAATCAAAATAACATTTGTGTGATTTTTTGACAAAGCTTTTTGAGAAATTATTTTCTTACATAAGTTTTCATCCTTTATCACTACCAAAAACATATAGGGACACTTCCCATGCCATATCTCATATGGTGTCTTTTTGAACCATTTTACACGGTACATTGTTTAGTGTAAAGCGTGTGTAGAAAGAAAATTATAAGATCAGTCAGATATATTGGTAATCGCACCATGACTAACAGGGTGTGACTCCTTCTTTCTAATGCATCATTATGCTTCAGATGGAGTCCATTGGGATACACTATCATGGTCTCCATAAGGTCCTCAAATTCTTGGTTATATTTCAACATCGATCATGTCAAAGTGTCTTAATACATTTACCAAGATAGTTATGTACTTCATTCATGATCTCCTTGAACATTTCAAGAGATTCATACTTGTGTTTCATTAAATACAAATTTCTATATCTACTGATCGAATTAGTAAATATTATGAATTACTTGTAACTTCCTTTAGCATTTATTATAAAAGATCTAATACATCAGTATGTATAAGCCCTAATAGAACAGTCACTCTCCCATTAAATCTAGTGAAGATGCTTTTTTCAGATTATCTAATAAATAAGCCTTGCATGTCTCTATCAGTTCAACAACCAAAAGAGTCTAGATAACCATCATTATGGATTCTAGAAAAACAACTCTCATTTACGTGCTTTAGATGACAATGCTATAGGTGTTCATTGTCTAAGTCATCAAGTCATTCAGTATATGTGTCATACAAATTTGTCTCTTCAACTATCAAGTATAGATTATGAGACATGGGGCATTGCCATATAAGATCTTATCTTACAAAATGAAACATCAATTCTTGTCCAAACAGGATACATGATGTTATCATCAATGGCAGGTACATAATAGCAATTCACTAATTCTATTATGTGCCCATGAATGACAACATCCTACTATAGTTGTAGCAACCCTTGCTCTGCATAGTTTCTAGCTTACTTCTTATCAGGCCCTAAAGTGGATATCTCTATCTCCTTCTTCTTCTAGATATCCACTATAAAGAGGGAAGTTCCCTTACTAAGGTATAGATGGTGACAGTGGTGGCACTTGCCTTCCTTAATCATTTAAATGAAAAGGACAGATTCCTTTTGCACTTACCCCTCTTCTTATCTTGAGTGTAGAATACTTAGACCAACTTAGCCTCAAAACTCTTCTTAGCCTTGCCTTTTCCCTTAGACTCACTTTCGATGATCACCATCAAGGATTCCTTCTTTTTCCATGCTTCGAAATTAATCATTATGCCAAGCATTTGATAAATTGACTATATAATTCAGGAAACGATTATAGAATCATATATGTGGCCAACTCTTGACCTAAAAGAAATCCTAGTATTCCACATGCCTAATCATATTGAGCACATATATCTCTATTGGATCTCCCACTATCAATTTTCACTCATATAACACTTTAGAAATATTATACCTTTCTTACTTTACATGATTCTTTAAGATGTGTTACCATCTCAAAAATGTCTATGTTTTTCATGTTGCTCGTGAAACTCATAGTTCATATAGCATAGCATAAGGTACTCAATGTCTACAGCATCATAGGCATGCTTCAAGTAAGCATCCATTTCAGCCTTAGCCATATTTGGGTTGGATTCCTCTGGCTCTAGTCTTTCAAGGACATAGAGCTTTCACTCGTGATTGAGAACATTTTTCAAAGTCCTAAACCAGATGTGGAAGTAAATCCTAATTAGTTTTTCATACTCAAGGAATTACCACAACAATAATGTGTTTGTGTTTGCCATTAGATTCTAAAAATAAATATAGCAACATTTATCAAAATACTTTTGATTTGGTTTTATTTGATAAATTTGATGATATAAAATTGGATTTTAATTCATTATCACTCCCACTATTTTGTTCAAATTGATAACCCTCATGTATCAATTTAGAAGGTTACAGCATATAATATTCTAGTAAGCCAAGATCCAAAACAATTCCATTATTACTCGGCCAACACCAGTGTCCATAACCAACTATTAAGGTAGGCAACTTTTGCCAATTGCATCTCATGCAATTCTTGGATAGATGGTAAATGCAACTCCTATCAATAGTCCATTTACATGCTTCTAGGTGCTTAATCTCATTAAGGACACCCAGTTAAGCCTGACCTAAAAGCCAACATGATAAAATATGCACCTTGCTTTGGTGGAACCTACATATCTACCATCACACTTCCACAAGATAGATGGTGCACCACGCTTTGGCATAACCTATGTTTGTCCGATCAATATTTTCATGTGTGTCGCTTATGGAAAGCATATTAGACTTAATATTATATTGAGGGATTTATATATAAATACATATACCTATCCAATCACCACATACTTATAGCGTGTTTCATATATATGATATAACCACAATGAAAACATGCAATTATAAAACAAGCAATGGTTATGGACATACTATTGTAGTTCATTGGAGCCACAAGGAATTACTACCACCTAAGGTCTACATCACATGAAGCAACCTGTTGTTGGTAAAGATCCATGCATGAACCAATCAGGGTTGATTAGTTCAACACTTAACCGATCGGCTCGCCTACTGGTCACTCAGTTGGGCTCTTGAAATGGTCATTTGGTCTCAGGTTCAAGTGATGTCAGGACTCTTCTAGTTGATCGGTTCGGCCACCAGTCGATCAGTTCATCCTCTTGTCATCTGTCCTCCATGGTTCTCTAGTAGTTTGGTTCGTCCCACGAACCAATCAGTTCATCTGGTGCAGAACATTTTCTCACAATGAAACATAAATTAAATAATCATATTTCTTATTACATTGTAAAAGGAAAAACCTCGAGTTACATTCTAGGGGAAATAGGAAGAAGAGCATTAGTTTACATTTGGAAAGGAGGGAGATGCTTGGTATGCAAACTAAGATATAAATAGGAATAAACAACCACAACCATGCACACATTGATCTTGAGTATTGGCCATAACCATGCTAAACATCCACCATCAAAACTAATTCTAGGGTGACGCATGTAAATTGCATATATATCATATCATGTAAAATTATATTAGTTTGTGGAGTTTTATGTGGATTTTATTCAGATAGGCACTTTAATCAGTTCAATATTCACATCATATGCAATAAAATAAATTTGATCATATCGATTTAAAACCCAAATACATTGTAAATTAACCTAGCTCTAATACCACTATAGGGAAATCGGGGCGACAAATAAGGAAGCAAAAACAAAAATTATAAAGCTTGATTCCCCTTAACAGCAAGATCGCGTCAACAGTAATGTATCTAGGAAGGAAAGTAACAACAGTTATACTTGGTCCATGAGCAAGTCTAGCAACAACTCTTTATGTGATAGTGTGCTTCTTCTCCAAGCATCAATGTGCTTCTTCTTCAAGAAGTAGATTGCTTCTTCTTCATCAGCACTCGAACAGTCGTCAGCAATGGCCTCCTGTATGACACCACAGATGTTACATCCTTGAAATTCATGGATTTCAAGCCTAAATTAAGTTAGGGAACATATAGTAATGAAGAGTTTTGAGGATCATGGTGGATGATTCCAAACCCTAGATTCATAATAAATGTTCAATTTGATGTAAATAATGTGCTTTTGAGCATATGTGTTTGAATAATACTAATATAAGATGTAATAATTTCCAACACCTTACATTTGGTAATTAGGAACGCAGTTGAGCTCAAAGAACCTTTTGAAGGCCCAAGACATGGTTCGTGGGCCTTGGGGACACTTTACAATCCTATTGGTTAATCAAGTTTATATATGAGTCCCTGGGATATAAGATCAGACAGAAGTATTTCGTGCCCATAAGAAATGATTGTGATAATTTTATGCGCCAAGTAACATGAATATGGGATTGCATGCAAAACTCCAAGATAATAGGTGGTTTAGATAATTAATTAAATGAGTGTCTGCTAATTTCTTGGAAGCCAATAATGGAACAAGATGGAAGAGTCCTAAGAGAAATAGAGAACATGAAAAAAGGAGGAAAGGGATATCGACAAGTTTTAAAGGGAAATCAATCTCAAAGAATTAGGATTCGTGGGGAAGGGTTCCATATACAGCAGGGTTATATATATGGATATTGTAACATCCATGACCTGGGTTATACTCTAACCCTATGTGTTTTGATTAAAAAAAAGTGATTAAATTCTTAATCTCACCTTGTGAAAAGTAATTAGGGCTCAAGAGGAACTTATGTTGCAATTTTAGTCCTTTTTTAACATTGTTGAAATCAATGTTTTGCCTGTTTTGGACTAAAGTACAAATTACCCAAGTTGAGGGGTTTAAGTGCAAATTGTGCATGATAATATGTTCCTCATGTGATGAAGCATCATGAGAGTAAAGATGATTCTGAGGTATGGCTTATGGAAACCTGAATACCAAGAAAGAGCTGATAAAGTAATGTATGTGCATGAAAACCTATTTTTGGTGTAATGTGCAATTTACCCAAAACCTAGGGTGCCATATGTAAATTACCACTTCAATAAGGTCCCTAATGTTTCTTGTCATCATTTAGAGCAAATAAAATGAGAGGGGTGCCTCATTTGAATTTAGTTGGAGGAGAGAGAATCTTGATATTAAATAATCAAGATTTAATCCTAATTGAAACCTTAATTTGATTTAGGGCAAAAATAAATGTATTAATTAAAGGGTCTTCAACCAAAACCAAAATGGTTGGATTCAGATGTGTATGTGACGTCCTTGAGCCTTGCAAGGACCACGAAAATATCCAAGGGAGTGGATAACTCACACACAATTTTATAAGAAAAAGAAATATCCACTCACATATGGATATTAATATAATATGATTTAAGGTGCTTGATTTGCTTTTCTTTAAATCATGGATAATTGAGAGGAATAAGAGGCAAAGAAGATAGCCTCGTGACCAAGGAAGGGAAGGGGGAAAGGGGCAAGGAAATGGAGGAGATAATTCCTACTTTCTCTCTCCTAAAATGAATTTTTAATAAAATTCATATATATGCTCCTTTATCCATGAGTTGAAAGGGAATTTCGAATCCACTTTCACTTCTTACTTGAAAAAATGATCAAGGGAGCTTGGAGCAATAGGAGGACGACTCCCAACCTGTTGGTAAGCTTCTTGACCTTCGTTTACCTTGATTCCATGGTGGAAATCGAAAATCAATGCATGATTTCTTCATATCTTGATCCCATCTTCAATTCTAACCATTCCTTTTCACTCAAAGCTTGAGGACGAGACTTGTGATGGTGAAAGGAGTTGCATACACCATTGTTGACATGAGCTTGGAGCTTTGAAGCTCAATTGGAGGCGTGTTTTATAACTTGAACCTTTAATATTGTTATTGCATTCAATTCCTTATCAAATGTTGATGCTTTCTTCATTTCTGAAATTTATCTTGGTTGATTGATGAAACCACCATGGAAATCACATAGTTGTTTGTATTTGATCGGATGGCTGATGTAACCAAATCAAGTGGAGAGAATGATAGAAAGGAATCCATACATGAGTATGATTCATATGGTGATTTAGGGTATGATCCTTAGTAAAGAGATCAAGAAACCCTAATCGAGAAGGTTAATGAACCCTAACCCTGATTCAGGGAAATTCTGAGTGAAACCCTAATCTAGGGTAATAGTGTAACCCTAATTAAGGTAATGCTTGGGTAACTCTAATTTAAGGAAATTAAATGCCAAACCCTAATTGGATGAATAATGAATCCCTAATTTATGGGTAACATGAATGAAACCCTAATTGGGATGATTAGTGAAACCCTGATTGAGGGTGATTCCAAGAGAAACCCTAATTGAGGGTGATTCCATGATAAACCCTAATTGAGGATGATTCCGTGTGAAACCCTAATTGAGGGTGATGTCGTATAAAATCTCAAACCTAACACAGAGTAAAGCTATGTGAAACCCTAAATTTGGGATATAGTGCATGGAATTCTAATCATGGGCATATGATGATAAATCATAACCCTAATGTTTGGGTAATGATATGAGTAAACCTTAATGATGAAATAATGGGTAATATCCTATAACGATGAAATATCTCAAGTGGTTGACTATAGGCAACCTTATAATAAGCAATGCCTTAACTTGAGATGAGTCCATATCATTGAAGATAGTTGGACCATACTTGTGTGTGATCTATGCACATCATGGTAAAGGTGATAGGTTGGTGGATGAAAGTATTAAGATGTGAGATTCCTTATTATAAGATAAGTTAATAAACTCAAGTAAGATAGAAGTGATGAGGGAAGTGATACATTAAGACATGATAGATATCACATTTAGCATTTCAGGGTTGATATGCCTTGATGCATCTCAAATCCAATATTTTTGGATAAGATACACAAGAACAGTGTTATGTAAATTGTTACAATGAAATGTAATGAGTTTAACATACTTGATAAGTAAGCTAAAATGAGTATGATGTAATCATACCTAAGGATGAGATATAAACTCATACCTTGTGTTGATGATCATTTAATGATAAATGATAAGAATATTAAATACTTGGAATGTCGATGGATGCTCCTAGATGTATGGAACAATATATTAGGGTTGGATTGATAAAATGAACATGAAACCCTAATTGATGTGAATAGTAAACCCTAACCCTATGGAGGAAATAGTGGTGTTACTATTATATTACATGAGTTAATATGTTATTGTTGCCTAGTGAGAGGTGACAAGATGTTTAATGGCCTTGTGAGCCGTATGGTTAGATGTTACCTAGTGAGAGGTGACAAGATGTTTCATGGGCATGATTGAGCCCTAAATGAGGTGTATTCCTCTTATGTTGATAAGGGTTGATACCCTGTGATATTGTGAAAAGGATTTATATCCTGTGATAGCATGATGACTGGTGTAGTCTCATGAATAGCAAGTGAATATTACCATGTGATGATGAGATGAGAAATTATGTTTCATATGTTTTATATCTTTTCGGGTTTTGATATTTAGATGTTTTCTAGAAGTGAATTAGGGTTTGTATGTCCACTTGTTTGATGCAGCCTTAATTCACCCAATTGGCATAACTAATCAAGTACAAATCTAATCATGTAGTGCCATGTGCCGTAGAACCATCTTCAGTGTCAGAACTTGCTGGATGGTGAAATGAGTATTCCTAAGGGAAACTCGGAGCATATATTGTTGAATATGTGGGGGTGGCAGGTTGAGGATATATCCTTGTCATCCACAATGCAGATTGTGGAGGTTGGCTATGGTCATGCCTCATACATCTGATGTGATTGAGAACGGCTGTGGTCGTGTCTCTGTGGTTATAACATGATGTGATTAGAGGAAAACTGTGGTTGTACCTCAGTGATTGGGTTTGAATACCATGGTTTCTAGTGTTGTGACCTGTACCAAGGTCAGACTAGTGGTTTTCAGCTTGACTATATGTCGTTGTGGTGGCAGCTTTGATTGATATGTCACTGCCTTTTTACTCGTACTGACTGAGGGGAAGAGATCTTAGGATACTGGTACTCCTAGATCTTGTACGGAACTGAATAGCCCTTCGCAGGGGTCGGTTGGACTTTGAATGGTACGATTCAAATTCCCCAGGGCATAATAAAAGATGTAATACAGCCGTATAGAAGATCTATTTAGGGTTATACATGACGCTTCACATTGGATGATAACCCTTGTTTGTTCTTATACATAAAATGGTGCTTAGTGTAATTAAGAGATAGTAATTATACTTATGTTGTGGATATGCATAAGATTGTAAATGTGTACATACAGTAGTCATGCTTCTGTTGATATCTATACTACTATTGTTGATTATAATCATGATGCTAGATATCTCATGTTGATAGTTATGTTTCGCATGCTATCCATTCCTCTATAATTAGAAATACCTGGCAGAGGCTTAATTCCTATAATTAGGGTTGGTTACAGTCCAATGCCTAGCTGTGTAACCAGGATTGGTATAGTCCAATGCCTGAAACATTTATACCTGATTGATATAGTTTAATGCTTGAATAAGACATGATGATATATATAATCACATGTCTGGCATAAGTGAATACATGTTTAGCAGATTGGCTAAGGCCAACAAATAGAAACAAGAATGAATCATGGATGACACATCAGAACAATGCATGACATGAGCAAAGCTTGAGATGTTGAAAATGTATGGTAGATAAATGTTATACATGTTCTTTCTATTCCTTATAAAGAGAATAGATGAATTACTGTTCAATCATAGATAGGTGTAATACTTTAAAAGATGAGAATGATCTAAACTGCTTATCCTCTACTCAGTTTTATATTAATTAAACTACAATAATGATGTGTCTGGCGGAGAGTCATATCTCTCACTGGGGCAATTTTCAATTGTCTCACCCCCGTGGGAACCAACATTTTTAGGTGGACGAGTGTGAAAGAGACTGAGAATATCTTGCATAGGAAGAACATCAGAAGCAACAGGGACAGCAGTGACAACTCATGTTGAGTGTGCTGTCTGTCGTGTTTTGTAGATAGAAGTCCTATGTGTCATCTCTGTACTCTCAGGTCCTCTGAGTTAGTACTTAGTGCTTTCAATGTATCATTTTGAGATTTTGGCTTGATGCATCAAGGTTATTATGTTGTCTGTGTTTAGCTTTTAACAAGGCATTTGATGTTGTAACCCTCGAGGAGAGATGGTATAAGATATATACTTATGAACCATGATGTAAATGTAATACATTGGTTCTTGTTGAAAGAGTTTTCCTATGATTGGGTCTCTTTGAAAAAAGTTTTAATTTTTAGTGATTTTCACTTATCCACTGTTAATGATCGTTTCCGCATGTTTTATTGTTCACTTGATATCTTAATAATAGCGGGTGTTACAATTTAGTGGTATCAGAGCTCTAGGTTCGATGAGTCTACAGAGACATAGGACTAAGGTAGTAGAGTCTGTTTTGGTGTCATCCAGTGTATCTGATAGTGTCTTCTGCTCGTATAAGAGAAGAAGAACTTAAAGATGACTGGGTCACATGAGGAGGTTGTTGTTGAGAGCAGCAATGTTGCACCAGGAAAAGGTGCATGGGAACAGGCAAGAGAGAGAGACAATTGCCTGAGAATCCCCTAGCTGATCCAACTATAATAAGAAAATCCTTCTTTAAGTATTACTGTTGGAGAATTTAGGGCAACAGTAATGTATATAGTGGATCAAGCATTGGCAGTGTAACCTAGATTACCAGCCTCAATGATGATGTTTTAGATATCAACATGATTTGTAATCAGCATCTGCAGGTTGAAGCAAAAGGAAATGATGAATTTCTGGACTTAAATTGAGTATGTGCTCAACCTTAGCCTGTTGAATCAATCTTTGAGGTAGAGTTAGCCTGAGGTAGTGAATAATTCATGAATTATGACAAGTTAGACAAGATAATGTCATTCAAATATGTCATTTTATGAATTCCTGGATTAACTGAGAAAGGAATTGATTGAACTTTCCTCGATTAGTCCTGTGAGGACTTATGTTTTGTATAGTAAAACATTACAAATGTTTTATGTTGTTCTTACCTCTATGAGAGAAAAAGAGGTAGAGAAGAGATGCCTGGATAAAATTCAGGGATGTTAAGCTTTATGCTTGTGATAATATGAAAAGAAAAAATATGATAGTATACAAAGTGCATACCACTTAATCTCAGTATTTATATACCCTGGCCAGGTATACAACTATTGATGATAAAGTGGGTATGGAAACTCTTAGATTGTTGTCTTTTTTATTGCTCTGATCAAGTAGTCATTCTGAGACAATCTAATGAGTATCATGAATCAGAAATATGAAATGAATAAATGTGTCATATCCCATGCATAAGAAAGAGAAGTCTGAGATAATCTCATATGAGCATGTTGTATGAGGAACTAAAAGTGTACTCCTCATAAGATAAGAATAAGAATGAGGGAGATGAACCATGTTCAATAATGTTGCCAGCATAATAAAGATCTTTCCCATAATAAGGAAATGGGAAATGTGATGAGATCATGAGATAATCATAAACATGCTAGATAATAATAAAGAAAGGGATAATGACATGCAATCATCCTTACAAATTTCAATGCTAAAGGCAAGGAACCTAGGATGAGATAAAGAGTAAATGGTTCATGAATAGTTGAAAATACATAAATTAATAAGAGGAATATGAATCCTTGTTTTCTTTCCTTTCAGGGACATGGCAATCAAGTGGGTCTTAGGACACTTGATGTGCATAAGATAAATATGTTCATGTAATGGATACTTAGAAAAGTATCAGTTTATCTTGGACATTGGTCCCAAGATGAGGAAATATGAAACAATTAATGTTCCAAGATGAAAGGAAGAGAAATATGTGTTGTGTTTTTTAACACATGTGATGGATACCAATGTGAAAGATTCTGGTATCTGAGAAATATCAGATGGTTTAGGTTGGCTACCTGGAGTGGTCAACTAAGAAATTAGTCTGATTATATAAAATCATGTGAACATCATATATTAGGGGTTTATACTCAAAATAAACATGATATTAATAAAGAATGTATGATGTCTCTCTGAATAGGAAGAGTGTTTCTTGACACAAAAAATTGACACCACAGTTAATGAAAAGGAACAGTGGAGCATATACTTTGTGTGTTGATTCTATGAGAATCTTGTATGGAAACACTTTGTGCTTATCAAAGTTTTATGGTGTCTCCATAATAAGGAGATGATATGTGAAGACTAGATAGTATGATGAATGAAATACATCTGTCTTCCTTTATCTGGGATTTCGAGGACGAAATCCTTGTCAGGGGTTTATAATTTGTAACATCCCTGACCTGGGTTATACTCTAACCCTAGGTGTTTTGATTAAAAAAGGTGATTAAATGCTTAATCTAACCTTGTGAAAAGTAATTAGGGCTCAAGAGGAACTTATGTTGCAATTTTAGTCCTTTTTGAACATTGTTGAAATTAATGTTTTGCCTGTTTTGGACTAAAGTGCAAATTACCCAAGTTGAGGGGTTTAAGTGCAAATTGTGCATGATAATATGTTCCTCATGTGATGAATCATCATGAGAGTAAAGATGATGCTGAGGTATGGCTTATGGAAGCCGGAATACCAAGAAAGAGCTGATAAAGTAATGTATGTGCATGGAAACCTAGTTTTGGTGTAATGTGCAATTTACCCAAAACCTAGGGTGCAATATGTAAATTACCACTTCAATAAGGTCCCTAATGTTTCTTGGCATCATTTAGAGCAAAGAAAATGAGAGGGGAGCCTCATTTGAATTGAGTTGGAGGAGAGAGAATCTTGATATTAAATAATCAAGATTTAATCCTAATTGAAACCCTAATTTGATTTAGGGCAAAAATAAATGTATTAATTAAAGGGCCTTCAACCAAAACCAAAATGGTTGGATTCATATGTGTGTGTGACGTCCTTGAGCCTTGCAAGGACCACGAAAATATCCAAGGGAGTGGATAACTCACACACAATTTTATAAGAAAAAGAAATATCCACTCACATATGCATATTAATATAATCTGATTTAAGGTGCTTGATTTGCTTTTCTTTAAATCATGTATAATTGAGAGGAATAAGAGGAAAATAAAATAGCCTCGTTACCAAGGAAGGTAAGGGGGAAAGGGGCAAGGAAATGGAGGAGATAATTCCTACTTTCTCTCTCCTAAAATGAATTTTTAATAAAATTCATATATATGCTCCTTTATCCATGAGTTGAAAGGGAATTTCGAATCCACTTTCACTTAGTACTTGCAAAAACAACCAAGGGATCTTGGAGCAACAGGAGGACGACCCCCAACCTGTTGGTAAGCTTCTTGACCTTCGTTTACCTTGATTCCATGGTGGAAATCGAAAATCAATGCATGATTTCTTCATATCTCGATCCCATCTTCAATTCTAACCATTCATTTTCACTCAAAGCTTGAGGACGAGCCTTGTGATGGTGAAAGGAGTTGCATCCACCATTGTTGACATGAACTTGGAGCTTTGAAGCTCAATTGGAGGTAGGTTTTATAACTTGAACCCTTAATATTGTTATTGCATTCAATTCCTTATCAAATGTTGATGCTTTCTTCATTTCCAAAATTTATCTTGGTTGATTGATGAAACCACCATGGAAATCACAGAAAACTTCGTGGGTTTGTAGCTTTAAGATGATGATTTCATCACAAGCACACACCTCAACTAATATCCTAGGCAAACGGTTTTAAAATTTGGGACCAATCGGTTTCAATGAAATTGGTCAAACGGTTTCAACAAATTGTTTGAAACCAAACGGTTTCAAACTGTTTGGAGTGGTTAACCATTTGCAATGGTTGACCATTTGAGGAAATATTTTGATGTAATTGGATATTGATCCAATGGTTTCAATTGGTTTCATCTTAATGGTTTCAATTGTGAATGATCCCTCAAATGCAAACCCTAATTGTTTATGGAAGCAATAACTCAGTATACTATGTCAAACATAGTTGTTTGTATTTGATCGGATGGCTGATGTAACCAAATCAAGTGGAGAGAATGATAGAAAGGAATTCATACATGAGTATGATTCATATGGTGATTTAGGGTATGATCCTTAGTAAAGAGATCAAGAAACCCTAATCGAGAAGGTTAATGAACCCTAACCCTGATTCAGGGAAATTCTGAGTGAAACCCTAATCTAGGGTAATAGTGTAACCCTAATTAAGGGTAATAGTGTAACCCTAATTAAGGTTAATGACTTGGGTAACTCTAATTTAAGGAAATTAAATGCCAAACCCTAATTGGATGAATAATGAATCCCTAATTTATGGGTAATTGAATGAAACCCTAACTGGGATGATTAGTGAAACCCTAATTGAGGGTGATTCCATGAGAAACCCTAATTGAGGGTGATTCCAAGAGAAACCCTAATTGAGGATGATTCCATGTGAAACCCTAATTGAGGGCGATTTCATATGAAATCTTAAACCTAACATAGAGTAAATCTATGTGAAACCCTAAATTTGGGCTATAGTGCATGGAATTCTAATCATGGGCATATGATGATAAATCATAACCCTAATGTCTGGGTAATGATATGAGTAAACCTTAATGATGAAATAATGGGTAATACCCTATAACGATGAAATATCTCAAGTGGTTGACTATAGGCAACCTTATAATAAGCAATGCCTTAACTTGAGATGAGTCCATATCATTGAAGATAGTTGGACAATCCTTGTGTGTGATCTATGCACATCATGGTAAAGGTGATAGGTTGGTGGATGAAAGTATTAAGATGTGAGATTCCTTATTATAAGATAAGTTAATAAACTCAAGTAAGATAGAAGTGATGAGGGAAGTGATACATTGAGACATGATAGATATCACATATAGCATTTCAGGGTTGATATACCTTGATGCATCTCAAATCCAATATTTTTGGATAAGATACAGAAGGAGAGTGTTATGTAAATTGTTACAATGAAATGTAATGAGTTTAACATACTTGATAAGAAAGCTAAAATGAGTATGATGTAATCATACCTAAGGATGAGAGATAAACTCATACCTTGTGTTGATGATCATTTAATGATAAATGATAATAATATTAAATACTTAGAATGTCGATGGATGTTCCTAGATGTATGGAACAATATATTAGGGTTGGATTGATAAAATGAACATGAAACCCTAATTGATGTGAATAGTAAACCCTAACCCTGTGGAGGAAATAGTTGTGTTACTATTATATTACATGAGTTAATATGTCATTGTTGCCTAGTGAGAGGTGACAAGATGTTAATTGGCCTTGTGAGCCGTATGGTTATATGTTACCTAGTGAGAGGTGACAAGATGTTTCATGGGTATGATTGATCCATGAATGAGGTGTATTCCTCTTATGTTGATAAGGGTTGATACCCTGTGATATTGTGAAAAGGATTTATATCCTGTGATAGCATGATGACTGGTGTAGTCTCATGAATGGCAAGTGAATATTACCATGTGATGATGATATGAGAAATTATGTTTCATATGTTTTATATCTTTTCAGGTTTTGATATTTATATGTTTTCTAGAAGTGAATTAGGGTTTGTATGTCCACTTATATGATGCAGACTTAATTCACCCAATTGGCATAACTAATCAAGTGCAAATCTAATCATGTAGTGCCATGTGCCGTAGAACCATCTTCAGTGTCAGACTTGCTGGATGGTGAAACGAGTATTCCTAAGGGAAACTCGGAGCGCATATTGTTGAATATGTGGGGGTGGCAGGTTGAGGATATATCTTTGTCATCCACAATGCAGATTGTGGAGGTTGGCTATGGTCATGCCTCATACATCTGATGTGATTGAGAATGGCTGTGGTCGTGTCTCTGTGGTTATAACATGATGTGATTAGAGGACAACTGCGGTTGTACCTCAGTGATTGGGTTTGAATACCATGGTTTCTAGTGTTGTGACCTGTACCAAGGTCAGACTAGTGGTTTTCAGCTTGACTATATGTCGTTGTGGTGGCAGCTTTGACTGATATGTCATTGCTTTTTTACTCGTACTGACTGAGGGGAAGAGATCTTAGGATACCGGTACTCCTAGATCTTGTACGGAACTGAATAGCCCTTCGCAGGGGTCAGTTGGACTTTGAATGGTACGATTCAAATTCCCCAGGGCATAATAAAAGATGTAATACAGCCGTATAGAAGATCTATTTAGGGTTATACATGACGCTTCACATTGGATGATAACCCTTGTTTGTTCTCTTTACATAAAATGATGCTTAGTGTAATTAAGAGATAGTAATTATACTTATGTTGTGGATATGCATAAGATTGTAAATGTGTACATACAGTAGTCATGCTTATGTTGATATCTATACTACTACTGTTGATTATAATCATGATGCTAGATATCTCATGTTGATAGTTATGTTTCACATGATATCCATGCCTCTATAATTAGAAATACCTGGCAGAGGCTTAATGCCTATAATTAGGGTTGGTTAAAGTCCAATGCCTGGCTGTGTAATCAAGATTGGTATAGTCCAATGCCTGAAACATTTATACCTGATTGATATAGTTTAATGCTTGAATAAGACATGATGATATATATAATCACATGTCTGGCATAAGTGAATACATGTTTAGCAGATTGGCTAAGGCCAACAAATAGAAATAAGAATGAATCATGGATGACACATCAGAACAATGAATGACATGAGCAAAGCTTGAGATGTTGAAAATGTATGGTAGATAAATGTTATACATGTTCTTTCTATTCCTTATAAAGAGAATAGATGAATTACTATTCAATCATAGATAGGTGTAATATTTTAAAAGATGAGAATGATCTAAACTGCTTATCCTCTGCTTAGTTTTATATTAATTAAACTACAATAATGATGTTTCTGACGGAGAGTTATATCTCTCGCTGGGGCAATTTTCAATTGTCTCACCCCGGTGGGAACCAACATTTTTAGGTGGACGAGTGCGAAAGAGACTGAGAATATCTTGCAGAGGAAGAACATCAGCAGCAACAGGGACAGTAGTGACAACTCAGGTTGAGTGTGTTGTCTGTCGTATTTTGTAGATAGAAGTCATATGTGTCGTCTCTGTACTCTGAGGTCCTCGGAGTTAGTACTTAGTGCTTTTAATGTATCGTTTTGAGATTTTGGCTTGATGCCTCAAGGTTATTATGCTATCTGTGTTTAGCTTTTAACAAGGCAGTTGATGTTGTAACCCTCGAGAAGATATGGTATAAGATATATACTTATGAACCGTGATGTAAATGTAATACGTTGGTTCTTATTGTAAGAGTTTTCCTATGATTGGGTCTCTTTGAAAAAGCTTTTAATTTTTAGTGATTTTCAATAATCCGCTGTTAATGATCATTTCTGCATGTTTTATTGTTCACTTGATATCTTAATAATAGTGGGTGTTACATATATATGTCTTGTCCCTCTCGTACACACATCCCTCCTACTTGTGTGGTCATTGCCTCCTCTTAAACCCTAAGAGATTCTCTGTCCATCTGTGATGGTGGGGGTATACAGATGGAGTGGCGTTGATGGAGAAGAACCCTAGTAGACAACCACCGGGTGAAGTCTTTTTCCCACAACGTGTTTAGGGAGAGGTGGGGCCAGTAAAGCAACGGTGCACAGATTCTGCTGCCTGGATTCCAGTTTCAACACCTATCGTCGACGTGGATAGGAGGAAGATGGAGCCACAGTCTATAGGCTAACATGGAAGTACAGCAGGAAGGCAGCGTTGAAGGAAGTTCAGGGGAGGAGAGGAACTAGGTTGTAGCTGGTTGTAGTGCCACATGAGGTGCAGTTGTGGTTGTTCCTACGACCTATAAGTGTGCATCCATACTAGAGCACAACGAAGGGTCATGTGGGGGTTCCTGTGATTTCTCCATGTCAGAAAGCCTTAAGCATCGGTTAGCCGCATCTGATAGAGCCTTGGAGAGGCAGACCGGCTTCCACACCTTCCTCCGTGACAAGTGTTTAGAGATCAGCTGCCATCAACGGCCCTGCAACCTCTCTCGTGGCCCTTCATAGACCATGGTACCAAGGGAGATCTCGCCCCATCCCGACCCATTATCTCAACTAGGCAGCCATCCAACTCCGACGAAGAGGCATGGAGGTCTTATAGATCAAGCGCCAATGTACATTGGTCGGAAGAGAAGAGATCAAACCACCAGTCAGCATCGTTGGCCTCATCACAGTGGGTGTCGGGGCTACGGGGTTCATAGTGGAGGGCTGTGTTGGGTTGACTGGCGTTGTTGGGGTGGTGGCGCCCTACAGCCTGGCCACCGGAGGCACCCTGTCACGGCATCGTGTGAGTGCGCGGGCGGGAGTCAGCCGCAGTAGAGACGTAATGAGGGTGAAGGTAGCAAATGAGCATAAGACTTCTTTGCCCCTAAGTTACTACATGTCAGGTAAGGGAAAGATAGACTTTTCATTCTATTTTGAGTTACGTATAGGGAGGGGATCATCTCTGCTGACGTGTCCATTCCTGATTGGACAAGATTTGATTATCTTAAGAAAATCATAGTTAATGATTGGTAGCTCTGATGGGTACATATAATATATGAAAGTTGCTTAGAAAAATGAGAGGAATCCAAATAAAATATTATTATAACCTAACTATGCTTCCTATTCCAAAAGTGTACGCAATATGTGTTGTAAAATGATTAATAGAAAGGAAGATCTAGGTTTGCTTTTATATGATGCTTAATTGATTAGATTTGGTTATGTTGAGTTAATACCTAATCTAGACATGTATAATGAGTAAATCCTTGATAATGATGAATGTTTGATGATGCTAGATTAATAATCTTATACATGCTGATATAGGGTTGTGAAACCAATATAGACGTCTTGCTATGATCATAATGTTAGTAATATGATTTAGGTGTCACGGGTATCTGATATGTTTAAGATGATAATTAGGGTTTCACCTAATATGCATAATTGAATTTGTAATCTTTGAAACCTTAATATGATGGAATTAGGGTTTGTAACCCTAATACCTAGTTCAAACACGAGATAGCCCTAAACCCTAGTTTAGGAATAGATTTAGATATCATTAATGTAATGTGAATAAATGGTGACACATATGTAGTATGCGTGTTTCAGATACTATTGATTGAATGCCTTATTGCTTGGATGGTTGGATACACTCTTAAAGTACACGTGATATATTCTGCATTGTTTCTGCAATGGCATAAGGTATGTGGTTACGCTTATGATTACATGTATCGAATTTTGAGATTCCTGAGGTTTCTCGATGAGATTGAATGACAAATAAACCGCTTGGTAGTTTATTTAATTCTTGCAAATTATAAAGTTCCTATGAGTATCATGTAAGTAAATAACAATATTCTGAACCCTAGGTTAGACTGATCTTAAGGGTAATGCACACGAGCCCCAGAGGGACAAAGATTACACCTGAAGTAGTAGAATAGATATGGGTTAGAATATGAAAACAAGTTTATGTTCTTATGTGCAAGATAAAGATCTTTTCTTATATGTGTATGTGTGATTATTGTTTGAACCCACATACCAATATAGCAATATACTGACCGCGCATTTGTTTGTCGTTGTTTTAGGTATCAGATATACTTGACTCCTGGACACGAGGGTACAGATAGAGATATTGAAGACAATAAATTTCTTCATGAAGGCTTAGTCATAGTGGTATATCTTCACACATGTACAAGTTAATTGTTTCTAAAATTTATGTAACTCCTTAGAGGAGTTTTTTATGAAAACATGTAAGTATATGTTCAATAATGGAAATTATTTACTATTCTGTATTATTTTTTGAATATGATCCTGGAATTTGTGATTAACAATCTGTGACTTTAAGGTCTTTTAGACACTCAAAAGTGTGGGTAGTTACATTTGGTATCAGAGCACAGATTCATCAAGTAATACTTATTAGTTTATAATTTCAAATTATCCTTAGAAATTTTAAGAGAAAAATTAAGTTCCCCATATCACATTTTTTGTACTTCTCATCTCTTTGCTTAAAAGCCTTGAAAAGAAATTGTTAATTAGAGAAGTAAAATGTGAAAAGATATAACCTTTTGTGTAGGTCCCTCTAGAGAGGGTAGACATTAGGGTATGAAAACTCTAGAAGAGTCTAGGGATATGTGAACTCTGTGAGATAGGAGTATAGTCCCTAACACTAATCCTAAAACTTTAATCTTAACTAATGAACATGGTGTGGTGGTATGGGACACCATCCATGTGAAACTTGTAATCAGGAATAAGAAAGATAAAGAGATCAGTTTAGGTAACCCAGTCTCCCATGCATGTGAGCATGAGGAGCATAAAACTTGTGTAAGAGGTCTTAAGAAATATATGAACCCAATAGTTATATATATATGAAATAACTTGCTCAAACTCCTTATGTTGTCTCTAGAAGTTTAGTGATGATGACCAAGCCCCTGGAGGGGAAGACCAAGGTAGAACCAAGCCCCTGGAGGGGAAGGTGACCCAAGTTCATTGAAGGAACGGAGACCATGAGGGGTTATTCTATAGATTGAGCCAACATGGGTTGAGAAATTTTAATGATAAGAATTTATGCATGATGAAAAAAAGACCTTTAGGGTTAGTTTGCTAACCTGGGGTGGGTCAAACCAAAGAGTGGGAAGATGACCTATGAGGGAGGTAAAACCTAGATCTTGGGATCAGGTTGTGGCTAGAGATCCTAACCCCCCTCCTGTGAGCCAAGAAGGCACCCTAGGCTAGGATTTTCCCTTAAAAGGTAAGTGAATAAATGTATTTAAGTATTGAGATAACCTTAATCCTCACCTAGAGGAATGAAGAGTTAAAGATATAAAGAAAAATGAAAGTACTTAAATTTTTTGAACCCAAGGATGCCAACTCTGAGTGACACAACTGGTCAAACCCAGGAGGGAAGACCAGTAAGGCACCAAGCCCAGGAGGGAAGGTGGCCTAAGTGGATGACCAAGCCTAGGAGGGAAGGTCATGAAATGGTCAAGCCCAGGAGGGAAGACCAGGTAGGCACCAAGCCCAAGAGAGAAGGTGGCCTAAGTCCACAATGCAGTTGTTTAGGATCAAGCCCCTAGAGGGGAAGATCACAGAGGTCAAGCCCATGAGGGAAGACCAAAATGGCACCAAGACCTGGAGGGAAGGTGGCCCGAGCCCAATGATGGGATGACACTACATTATGTGTATTCGAAAGAGAGAGATGAAGGCAATCCATGTTAAAGAATTAAATAAGAGAATAATGTGCTTAAAAGATGTGACATCTCAAAAGAAACCCTTAGGGTGGGTAGAGTCCTAATGCAATCCTAGGGTCAAGTAGGGTGTATTAGAGGTACATTGGACTGATGGGTTGGGATTTGATATGCCCTGAATGCACATGACCATGTGGTCGGGAGGTAACAGCTAGGTTTATCCAAGGTACATGACTCAGGAGATTAGCTACCTTCATGAGGATCATGTAGCCTAATGGGTGAATGTGAAAGGCACTCTCTTGATGCATAAGGATGAGATCACTCCAAAAGTACCTATACCCCTAGAGACCTCAAGGATTTAGCTAAAGCTCATAATGATACCTAAGATGTAAATATAAAAGATATATGGAAGTCATGAAAACTTGAGAGAAGTTGTGCCCTAACTTAAGAGTAAGAAAAGGGACACTTAACTTCATGGAATATAAGTATGCTATGAAATTGAGAACAAGTGAAGTTTAGAGTCATATCGAGTATGCTTGAAACATTTATACCTGATTGATATAGTTTAATGCTTGAATAAGACATGATGATATGTAATCAAGATTGGTATAGTCTAATGCCTGAAACATTTATACCTGATTGATATAGTTTAATGCTTGAATAAGACATGATGATATATATAATCACATGTTTGGCATAAGTGAATACATGTTTAGCATATTGGCTAAGGCCAACAAATAGAAACAAGAATGAATCAAGGATGACACATCAGAATAATGAATGACATGAGCAAAGCTTGAGATGTTGAAAATGTATGGTAGATAAATGTTATACATGTTCTTTCTATTCCTTATAAAGAGAATAGATGAATTACTATTCAATCTTAGATAGGTGTAATATTTTAAAAGATGAGAATGATCTAAACTGCTTATCCTCTGCTTAGTTTTATATTAATTAAACTACAATAATGATGTTTCTGGCGGAGAGTTATATCTCTCGCTGGGGCAATTTTCAATTGTCTCACCCTGGTGGGAACCAACATTTTTAGGTGGACGAGTGCGAAAGAGACTGAGAATATCTTGCAGAGGAAGAACATCAGCAGCAACAGGGACACCAGTGACAACTCAGGTTGAGTGTGCTGTCTGTCGTGTTTTGTAGATAGAAGTCCTATGTGTCGTCTCTGTACTCTCAGGTCCTCGGAGTTAGTACTTAGTGCTTTTAATGTATCGTTTTGAGATTTTGGCTTGATGCCTCAAGGTTATTTTGCTATCTGTGTTTAGCTTTTAACAAGGCAGTTGATGTTGTAACCCTCGAGAAGAGATGGTATAAGATATATACTTATGAACCATGATGTAAATGTAATACGTTGGTTCTTATTGTAAGAGTTTTCCTATGATTGGGTCTCTTTGAAAAAGGTTTTGATTTTTAGTGATTTTCAATAATCCGCTGTTAATGATCATTTCCACATGTTTTATTGTTCACTTGATATCTTAATAATAATGGGTGTTACAGATATATGTCTTGTCCCTCTCGTACACACATCCCTCCTACTTGTGTTGTCATTGCCTCCTCTTAAACCCTAAGAGATTCTCTGTCCATCTGTGATGGTGGGGGTATACAGATGGAGTGGCGTTGATGGAGAAGAACCCTAGTAGACAACCACCGGGTGAAGTCTTTTTCCCACAACGTGTTTAGGGAGAGGTGGGGGCAGTAGAGCAACGGCGCACAGATTCTGCTGCCTAGATTCCAGTTTCAACACCTATCGTCGACGTGGATAGGAGGAAGATGGAGCCACGGTCTGTAGGCTAACATGGAAGTACAGCAGGAAGACAGCGTTGAAGGACGTTCAGGGGAGGAGAGGAACTAGGTTGTAGCTGGTTGCAGTGCCACATGAGGTGCAGTTGTGGTTGTTCCTGCGACCTATAAGTTTGCATCCATACTAGAGCACAACGAAGGGTCATGTGGGGGTTCCTGTGATTTCTCCATGTCAGAAAGCCTTAAGCATCGGTTAGCCGCATCTGATAGAACCTTGGAGAGGCAGACCGACTTCCACACCTTCCTCCGTGACAAGTGTTTAGAGATCAGCTGCCATCAACGGCCCTGCAACCTCTCTCGTGGCCCTTCATAGACCATGGTACCAAGGGAGATCTCGCCCCATCCCGACCCATTATCTCAACTAGGGAGCCATCCAACTCCGACGAAGAGGCATGGAGGTCTTATAGATCAAGTGCCAATGTACATTGGTCGGAAGAGAAGAGATCAAACCACCAGTCAGCATCGTTGGCCTCATCACAGTGGGTGTCGGGGCTACGGGGTTCATAGTGGAGGGTTGTGTTGGGTTGAGCGGCATTGTTGGGGTGGTGGCGCCCTACAGCCTGGCCACCGGAGGCACCCTGTCACGGCATCATGTGAGTGCGCGGGCGGGAGTCAGACGCAGTAGAGACGTAATGAGGGTGAAGGTAGCAAATGAGCATAAGACTTCTTTGCCCCTAAGTTACTACATGTCAGGTAAGGGTAAGATAGACTTTTCATTCTATTTTGAGTTACGTATAGGGAGGGGATCATCTCTGCTGACGTGTCCATTCCTGATTGGACAAGATTTGATTATCTTAAGAAAATCATAGTTAATGATTGTTAGCTCTGATGGGGACATATAATATATGAAAGTTGCTTAGAAAAATGAGAGGAATACAAATAAAATATTATTATAACCTAACTATGCTTCCTATTCCAAAAGTGTACGCAATATGTGTTGTAAAATGATTAATAGAAAGGAAGATCTAGGTTTGCTTTTATATGATGCTTAATTGATTAGATTTGGTTATGTTGAGTTAATACCTAATCTAGACATGTATAATGAGTAAATCCTTGATAATGATGAATGTTTGATGATGCTAGATTAATAATCTTATACATGCTGATATAGGGTTGTGAAACCAATATAGACGTCTTGCTATGATCATAATGTTAGTAATATGATTTAGGTGTCACGGGTATCTGATATGTTTAAGATGATAATTAGGGTTTCACCTAATATACATAATTGAATTTGTAATCTTTGAAACCTTAATATGATGGAATTAGGATTTGTAACCCTAATCCCTAGTTCAAACACGAGATAGCCCTAAACCCTAGTTTAGGAATAGATTTAGATATCATTAATGTAATGTGAATAAATGGTGACACATATGTAGTATGCGTGTTTCAGATACTGTTGATTGAATGCCTTATTCCTTGGATGGTTGGATACACTCTTAAAGTACACGTGATATATTATGCATTGTTTCTGCGATGGCATAAGGTATGTGGTTACGCTTATGATTACATGTATCAAATTTTGAGATTCCCGAGGTTTCTCGATGAGATTGAATGACAAATAAACCGCTTGGTAGTTTATTTAATTCTTGCAAATTATAAAGTTCATATGAGTATCATGTAAGTAAATAACAATATTCTGAACCCTGGGTTAGACTGATCTTAAGGGTAATGCACACGAGCCCCAGAGGGACAAAGATTACACCTGAGGTAGTAGAATAGATATGGGTTAGAATATGAAAACAAGTTTATGTTCTTATGTGCAAGATAAAGATGTTTTCTTATATGTGTATGTGTGATTATTGTTTGAACCCACGTACCAATATAGAAATATACTGACCGCGCATTTGTTTGTCGTTGTTTTAGGTATCAGATATACTTGACTCGTGGACACGAGGGTACAGATAGAGATATTGAAGACAATAAATTTCTTCATGAAGGCTTAGTCATAGTGGTATATCTTCACACATGTACAAGTTAATTGTTTCTAAAATTTATTTAACTCCTTAGAGGAGTTTTTTATGAAAACATGTAAGTATATGTTCAATAATGGAAATTATTTATTGTTCTGTATTATTTTTTGAATATGATCCTGGAATTTGTGATTAACAATCTGTGACTTTAAGGTCTTTTAGACACTCAAAAGTGTGGGTCGTTACATTTGGTATCAGAGCACAGATTCATCAAGTAATACTTATTAGTTTATAATTTCAAATTATCCTTAGAAATTTTAAGAGAAAAATTTAGTTCCTCATATCACATTTTTTGTACTTCTCATCTCTTTGCTTAAAAGCCTTGAAAAGAAATTGTTAATTAGAGAAGTAAAATGTGAAAAGATATAACCTTTTGTGTAGGTCCTCTAGAGAGGGTAGACATTAGGGTATGAAAACTCTAGAAGAGTCTAGGGATAGGTGAACTCTGTGAGATAGGAGTATAGTCCCTAACACTAATCCTAAAACTTTAATCTTAACTAATGAACATGGTGTGGTGGTATGGGACACCATCCATGTGAAACTTGTAATCAGGAATAAGAAATATAAAGAGATCGGTTTAGGTAACCCAGTCTCCCATGCATGTGAGCATGAGGAGCATAAAACTTGTGTAAGAGGTCTTAAGAAATATATGAACCCAATAGTTATATATATATGAAATAACTTGCTCAAACTCCTTATGTTGTCTCTAGAAGTTTAGTGATGATGACCAAGCCCCTAGAGGGGAAGACCAAGGTAGAACCAAGCCCCCGGAGGGGAAGGTGACCCAAGTTCATTGAAGGAACAGAGACCATGAGGGGGTATTCTAGAGATTGAGCAAACATGGGTTGAGAAATTTTAATGATAAGAATTTATGCATGATGAAAAAAAAGACCTTTAGGGTTAGTTTTCCAACTTGGGGTGGGTCAAACCAAAGAGTGAGAAGATGACCTATGAGGGAGGTAAAACCTAGATCTTGGGATCAGGTTGTGGCTAGAGAGCCTAACCCCCCTCTTGTGAGCCAAGAAGGCACCCTAGGCTAGGATTTTCCCTTAAAAGGTAAGTGAATAAATGTATTTAAGTATTGAGATAACATTAATCCTCACCTAGAGGAATGAAGAGTTAAAGATATAAAGAAAATTGAAAGTACTTAAATTTTTTGAACCCAAGGATGCCAACTCTGAGTGACACAACTGGTCAAACCCAGGAGGGAAGACCAGTAAGGCACCAAGCCCATGAGGGAAGGTGGCCTAAGTGGATGACCAAGCCCAGGAGGGAAGGTCATGAAATGGTCAAGCCCAAGAGAGAAGGTGGCCTAAGTCCACAATGCAGTTGTTTAGGATCAAGCCCCTAGAGGGGAAGATCACAGAGGTCAAGCCCAGGAGGGAAGACCAAAATGGCACCAAGCCCTGGAGGGAAGGTGGCCCGATCCCAATGATGGGACGACACTGCATTATGTGTATTCGAAAGAGAGAGATGAAGGCAATCCAGGTTAAAGAATTAAATAAGAGAATAATGTGCTTAAAAGATGTGACATCTCAAAAGAAACCCTTAGGGTGGGTAGAGTCCTAATGCAATCCTAGGGTCAAGTAGGGTGTATTATAGGTACATAGGACCGATGGGTTGGGATTTGATATGCCCTGAATGCACATGACCATGTGGTCGGGAGGTAACAGCTAGGTTTATCCAAGGTACATGACTCAGGAGATTAGCTACCTTCATGAGGATCATGTAGCCTAATGGTTGAATGTGAAAGGCACTCTCTTGATGCATAAGGATGAGATCACTCCAAAAGTACCTATACCCCTAGAGACCTCAAGGATTTAGCTAAAGCTCATAATGATACCTAAGATGTAAATATAAAAGATATATGGAAGTCATGAAAAGTTGAGAGAAGTTGTGCCCTAACTTAAGAGTAAGAAAAGGGACACTTAACTTCATGGAATATAAGTATGCTATGAAATTGAGAATAAGTGAAGTTTAGAGTCATATCGAGTATGATTTAACTTAATATGTGAGATTGAAAGGTAATGTGTGAATGTACTATCTCTGCACTTGGAATGCAGTGAACTTTGTGTTTGGGCTGCAGTCAAATACTTATTCCATCTCATTATGAGGGAGGGAGATTGGATAGGCACACATTATGCTTAAAATTGTGATAATGATGATGAATATCCTTCATTTAATGTGTAACAACTTGACCTAGGGTTAGAGGTGTCACCTCACCCTAGTGTGAAAATAATGAATAATAGGTTGGAAACCTAGGTGAAAAGAGAAATCACCAAGTAATAATAAAATTACCAATGAGAATGAAATCATCAAGAGATGATAATATGTGACGACTAGAGATGTGGATATACTTGAATTTAGATTCAGGTGTCAATTTTAGTAATAAAACAAAAATTGATATATTAAAGAAAAGTTGTTAAGGATATCTAAGTAGGGTCTTAACCCTAAGTTTTGAGAATAAGATGAGTTATCATTCACCTAGGCTTAGTAGGACTGAATTTTGAGGACAAAATTCCTTTTAAGGAGGGGTGAATGCTACATCCTTGAAATCCATGGATTTCAAGCCTAAATGAAGTTAGGGAACATATAGTAATGAAGAGTTTTGAGGATCATGGTGGATGATTCCAAACCCTAGATTCATAATAAATGTTCAATTTGATGTAAATAATGTTCTTTTGAGCATATGTGTTCGAATAAGACTAATATAAGATGTAATAATTACCAACACCTTACATTTGGTAATTAGGAACGTAGTTGAGCTCAAAGAATCTTTTGAAGGCCCAAGACATGGTTAGTGGGCCTTGGGGACACTTTACAGTCCAATTGGTTAATCAAGTTTATATATGAGTCCATGGGATATAAGATTGGATAGGGAGTATTTCGTGCCCATAATAAATGATTGTGATAATTCTATGCGTCAAGTAACACAAATATGGGATTGCATGCAAAAATCCAAGATAATAGGTGGTTTAGATAATTAATTAAAGGAGTGTATGCTTTTTCTTGGAAGCCAATAACGGAACAATATGAAAGATTCCTAAGAGAAATAGAGAACATGACAAAAGGAGGAAAGGGATATCGACAAGTCCTAAAGGGAAACCAGTCTCAAAGAATTAGGATTCGTAGGGAAGGGTTCCATATACAGTAGGGTTATATATATGGATATATGGCTTGTCCCTCTCGTACACACATCCCTCCTACTTGAGCCATCATTATCTCCTATTGAGCCCTAAGAGAATCTCCAGCCATCTGTGACGGTGGGGGTATACAGATGGAGTGGCGTTGATGGAGAAGAACCCTAGTAGACAACCACTGGGTGAAGTCGTTTTCCCACAACGTGTTAAGGGAGAGGTTGGGCCAGCAGAGCGACGGCACATGGATTCTGTAGCATGGATTCCAATTTCAACACTTACCGTCGACTTGAATAGGAGGAAGATGGAGCCACAGTCTGTAGGCTAACAAGGAAGTACAGCAGGAAGGGAGCGCTGAAGGTAGTTCGGGGGAAGAGAGGAACTGGGTTGTAGTGGGCTACAGCACCAAGGGAGGTGTAGTTGTGGCTGTACCTGCGACCTACAAGCGTGCTCCATAATGGACCATGATGAAGGGTCATGTGGGGGTTCCTGTGATCTCTCCATGTCAGAATGCCTTGAGCACCGATTAGTCGCATCCTACAGAGCCTTGGAGAGGCAGACCCGCTTCCACACCTTCCTCTATGACTAGTGTCCAGAGATCAGCCACCACCGACGGCCCTACAACCTCTCTTGTGGCCCTTCATAGACCATGGTACCATAGGAGATCTCTCCCCGTCCCGACCCCATTGTCTCAACCAGGCAGCCAGCCAACTCCGACGAAGAGGCGTGGAGGTCTTGTAGATCGAGCGCCAATGTACATTGGTCGGCGGAGAAGAGATCAAACCACCACTCAGCACTGTTGGCCTCGTCAGAGTGGGTGTTGGTGCTTCAGGGTTCATGGTAGAGGGCTATGCTGGGTCAAGCGGCATTTTTGAGGTGGTGGCACCCTACAGCCTGGCCACCGGAGGCACCCTGACGCAGTGTCGTGTGAGTGCGCAGGCGGGAGTCAGCCGCAGCAGAGATGTCAAGAGGTTGAAGGTAGCAAATGAGCATAAGACTTCTCTGCCCCTAAGTTACTACACGTCAGGTAAGGGTAAGATAGACTTTTCGTTCTATTTTGAGTTGCGTATAGGGAGGGGATCATCTCTGCTGACGTGTCCATTCCTTATTGGACAAGATTTGATTATCTTAAAAAAATCATAGTTAATGATTGGTAGCTCTGATGGGAACATATAATATATGAAAGTTGCTTAGAAAAATGAGAGGAATCCAAATAAAATATTATTAGAACCTAATAATGCTTCCTGTTCCAAAAGTGTACGCAATATGTGTTGTAATATGATTAATAGAAAGGAAGATCTAGGTTTTCTTTTATATGATGCTTAATTGATTAGATTTGGTTATGTTGAGTTAATACCTGATCTAGACATGTACAATGAGTAAATCCCTAATAATGATGAATGTTTGATGATGCTAGATTAATAATCTTATACATGCTGATATAGGGTTGTGAAACCAATATAGATGTCTTGCTATGATCATAATGTTAGTAATATGATTTAGGTGTCACGGGTATCTGATATGTTTAAGATGATAATTAGGGTTTCACCTAATATGCATAACAGAATTTGTAATCTTAGAAACCTTAATATGATGGAATTAGGGTGTGTAACCCTAATCCCTAGTCCAAACACGAGATATCCCTAAACCCTAGTTTAGGAGCGGATTTAGATATCATTAATGTAATATGAATACATGGTGACACATATGTAGTATGTGTGTTTTAGATACTATTGATTGAATGCCTTATTGCTTGGATGGTTGGATACACTCTTAAAGTACACACGATATATTCTGCATTGTTTCTGCGATGGCATAAGGTATGTGGTTACGCTTATGATTACATGTATCAAATTTTGAGATTCCTGAGGTTTCTCGATGAGATTGAATGACAAATAAACCGCTTGGTTGTTTATTTAATTCTTGCAAATTATAAAGTTCCTATGAGTATCATGTAAGTAAATAACAATATTTTGAACCCTGGGTTAGACTGATCTTAAGGGTAATGCACACGAGCCCCGGAGGGACAGTGATTACACCTGAGGTAGTTGACCGGATATGGGTTAGAATATGAAAACAAGTTTATGTTCTTATGTGCAAGATAAAGATGTTTTCTTATATGTGTATGTGTGATTATTGTTTGAACCCACATACCAGTATAGCAATATATTGATCGTGTATTTGTTTGTCGGCGTTTTAGGTATCAGATATACTTGACTTGTGGACACAAGGGTACAGATAGAGATGTTGAAGACAATAAAGTTGTTCATGAAGGTTTAGTCATAGGGGTATATCTTCACACTTGTACAAGTTAATTGTTTCTAAAATTTATGTAACTTCTTAGAGGAGCTTTTTATGCAAACATGTAAGTATATGTTCAATAATGGAAATTATTTACTATTCAATATTATTTCTTGAATCTGATCCTGGATTTTATGATTAGTGATCTGTGACTTTAAGGTCTTTTAGACACTCAAAAGTGCGGGTCTTTACATTTGGTATCAGAGCTCAGATTCATCAAGTAATACTTAATAGTTTATAATTTCAAATTATGATTAGAAATTTTAAGAGAAAAATTAAGTTCCTTATATCACATTTTTGTGTACTTCTCATCTCTTTGCTTAAAAGTCTTTAAAAGAAATTGTTAATTAGAGAAGTAAAATGTGAAAAGATATAACCTTTCGTGTAGGTCCCTCTAGAGAGGGTAGAAAATAGAAACATACATGTATAGGTAAGCCCTTTCATAGAGGAAGGACTTGGATTAGGGTATGAAAACTCTAGAAGAGTCTAGGGACAGGGAAACTTTGTGAGATAGGTGTATAGTCCCTAACACTAATCCTAAAACTTTAACCTTAAATATTGAACATGGTGTGGTGGTATGGGACACCATCCATGTGAAACTTGTAATCAGGAATAAGTAAGATAAAGAGATGGGTTTAGGTAGCCCAGTCTCCCATGCATGTGTGCATGAGGAGCATAAAACTTGTGTAAGAGGTCTTAAGAAATATATGAACCCAATAGTTATATATATATGAAATAACTTGCTCAAACTCCTTATGTTGTCTCTAGAAGTTTAGTGATGATGGACAAGCCCCTGGAGGGGAAGGTCAAGGTAGAACCAAGCCCCTGGGGGGGAAGGTGACCCAAGTTCATTGAAGGAATGGAGACCATGAGGGGGTATTCTAGAGATTGAGCCAACATGGGTTGAGAAATTTTAATGATAAGAATTTATGCATGATGAAAAAAAAGACCTTTAGGGTTAGTTTGCCAACCTGGGGTGGGTCAAACCAAAGAGTGGGAAGATGACCTATGAGGGAGGTAAAACCTAGATCTTGGGATCAGGTTGTGGCTAGAGAGCCTAACCCCCCTCCTGTGAGCCAAGAAAACACCCTAGGCTAGGACTTTCCCTTAAAAGGTAAGTGAATAAATGTATTTAAGTATTGAGATAACCTTAATCCTCACCTAGAAGAGTGAAGAGTTAAAGATATAAAGAAAAATGAAAGTACTTAAATTGTTTGAACCCAAGGATGCCAACTCTGAGTGACACAACTGGTCAAGCCCAGGAGGGAAGACCAGTAAGGTACCAAGCCCAAGAGGGAAGGTGGCCTAAGTGGATGACCAAGCCCAGGAGGGAAGGTCATGAAATGTTCAAGCCCAGGAGGGAAGACCAAGCAGGCACCAAGCCCAAGAGGGAAGGTGGCCTAAGTCCACAATGTAGTTGTTTAGGATCAATCCCATAGAGGGGAAGATCACAGAGGTCAAGCCCAAGAGGGAAGACCGACATGGCACCAAGCCCTAGAGGTAAGGTGGCTCGAGCCCAATGATGGGACGACACTACATTATGTGTACTCGAAAGAGAGAGATGAAGGCAATCCATGTTAAATAATTAAATAAGAGAATAATGTGCTTAAAAGATGTGACATCTCAAAAGAAACCCTTAGGGTGGGTAGAGTCCTAATGCAATCCTAGGGTCAAGTAGGGTGTATTAGAGGTACATAGGACCGATGGGTTGGGATTTGATATGCCCTGAATGAACATGACCATGTGGTCGGGAGGTAACAGCTAGGTTTATCCAAGGTACATGACTCAGGAGATTAGATACCTCCATGAGGATCATGTAGCCTAATGGGTGAATGTGAAAGGCACTCTCTTGATGCATAAGGATGAGATCACTCCAAAAGTACCTATAACCCTAGAGACCTCAAGGATTTAGCTAAGTCTCATAATGATACCTGAAATGTTAATATAAAAAATATAAGGAAGTCATGAAAACTTGAGAGAAGTTTTGCCCTAACTTAAGAGTAAGAAAAGGGACACTTAACTTCATGGAATGTAAGTATGCTATGAAATTGAGAACAAGCGAAGTTTAGACTCATATCGAGTATGATTCAACTTAATATGTGAAATTGAAAGGTAATGTGTGAATGTACTATCTTTGCTCTTGGAATGGAATGAACTTTGTGTTTGGGCTGCAATAAAATACTTATTTCATCTCATTATGAGGGAGGGAGATTGGATAGGCACACATTATGCTTAAAATTGTGATAATGAGGATGAATATCCTTCATTTAATGTGTAACAACTTGACCTAGGGTTAGAGGTGTCACCTCACCCTTGTATGAAAATAATGAATAATAGGTTGGAAACCTAGGTGAAAAGAGAAATCACCAAGTAATAATAAAATTACCAATGAGAATGAAATCATCAAGAGATGATAAGATGTGACTACTAGAGATGTGGTTATACTTGAATTTAGATTCAGGTGCCAATCTTAGTAATAAAATGAAAATTGATATAATAAAGAAAAGTTGTTAAGGATATCTAAGTAGGGTGCTAACCCTAAGTTTTGAAAATAAGATGAGTTATCATTCACCTAGGCTTAGTAGGCCAGAATTTTGAGGACAAAATTCCTTTTTTAGAGGGGTCAATGTTACATCCTTGAAATTCGTGGATTTCAAGCCTTAATGAAGTTAGGGAACATATAGTAATGAAGAGTTTTGAGGATCATGGTGGATGATTCCAAACCCTAGATTCATAATAAATGTTCAATTTGATGTAAATAATGTGCTTTTGAGCATATGTGTTCGAATAAGACTAATATAAGATGCAATAATTACCAACGCCTTACATTTGGCAATTAGGAACGCAATTGAGCTCAAAGAACCTTTTGAAGGCCCAAGACATGGTTCTTGGGCCTTGGGGACACTTTACAGTCCAATTGGTTAATCAAGTTTATATATGAGTCCCTGGGATATAAGATCGGACAGGGAGTATTCCGTGCCCATAATAAACGATTGTGATAATTCTATGTGCCACGTAACACGAATATGGGATTGCATGCAAAAATCCAAGATAATAGGTGGTTTAGATAATTAATTAAATGAGTGTCTACTTTTTCTTGGAAACTAATAATGGAACAAGATGGAAGAGTCCTAAGAGAAATAGAGAACATGACAAAAGGAGGAAAGGGATATTGACAAGTCCTAAAGGGAAACCAGACTCAAAGAATTTGGATTCGTGGGGAAGGGTTCCATATACAGTAGGGTTATATATATGGATATATGGCTTGTCCCTCTCGTATACACATCCCTCCTACTTGTGTCATCATTGCCTCCTCTTGAACCCTAAGAGATTCTCCAACCATCTGTGACGGTGAGGGTATACAGATGGAGTGGTGTTGATGGAGAAGAACCGTAGTAGACAACCACCGGGTGAAGTCTTTTTCTCACAACGTGTTTAGGGAGAGGTTGGGCCAGCAGAGTGATGGCGCACGGATTCTACAGCCTGGATTCCAGTTTCAACACCTACCGTCAACCTATATAGGAGAAAGATGGAGCCACAGTCAGTAGGCTAATAGGGATGTACAGCAGGAAGGGAGCGCTGAAGGAAGTTTGGGGGAGGAGAGGAACTGGGTTGTAGCTGGTTGCAATGCCACGGGAGGTGCAGTTGTGGTTGTTCCTGTGACCTACAAGCGTGCATCCATACTAGACCACAACAAAGGGTCATGTGGGGGTTCCTGTGATCTCTCCATGTCAGAACGCCTTAAGCATCGGTTAGCTGTATCTGACAGAGCCTTGGAGAGGCAGACCGGCTTCCACACCTTCCTTCGTGACAAGTGTCTAGAGATCAACCACCACTGATGACCCTGCAACCTCTCTCATGGCCCTTCATAGACCATGGTACCAGGGGAGATCTCTTCTCATCCTGACCCCATTGTCTCAACCAGGCAGCCAGCCAACTCCGACGAAGAGGTGTGGAGGTCTTGTAGATCGAGCGCCAATGTACATTGGCCGGTGGTGAAGAGATCAAACCACCAGTCAGCATCGTTGGCCTTGTCACAGCAGGTGTTAGGGTTTCGGGGGTCATGGTGGAGAGTTGTGCTGGGTTGAGCGGCGTTGTTGGGGTGGTGGCGCCCTACAGCCTGGCCACTAGAGGCACCCTATCACGGCATCGTGTGAGTGTGCGGGAGGGAGTCAGCTGCCGCAGAGACGTCACGAGGGTGAAGGTAGAAAATGAGCATAAGACTTCTTTGCCCCTAAGTTACTACACATCAGGTAAGGGTAAGATAGACTTTTCATTCTATTTTGAGTTACGTAAAGGGAGGGGATCATCTATGCTTACGTGTCCATTCTTGATTGGACAAGATTTGATTATCTTAAGAAAATCATAGTTAATGATTGGTAGCTCTGATGGGGACATATAATATATGAAAGTTGCTTAGAAAAACGAGAGGAATCCAAATAAAATATTATTAGAACCTAATAATGCTTCCTGTTCCAAAAGTGTACGCAATATGTGTTGTAATATGATTAATAGAAAGGAAGATCTAGGTTTGCTTTTATATGATGCTTAATTGATTAGATTTGGTTATGTTGAGTTAATACCTGGTCTAGACATGTATAATGAGTAAATCCCTGATAATGATGAATGTTTGATGATGCTAGATTAATAATCTTATACATGTTGATATAGGGTTGTGAAACCAATATAGACGTCTTGCTATGATCATAATGTTAGTAATATGATTTAGGTGTCACGGGTATCTGATATGTTTAAGATGATAGGGTTTCACCTAATATGCATAATTGAATTTGTAATCTTAGAAACCTTAATATGATGGAATTAGGGTTTGTAACCCTAATCCCTAGTTCAAGCATGAGATAGCCCTAAACCCTAGTTTAGGAGCGGATTTAGATATCATTAATGTAATGTGAATACATGGTGACACATATGTAGCATGCGTGTTTCAGATACTATTGATTGAATGCCTTATTGCTTGGAGGGTTGGATACACTCTTAAAGTACACGTGATATATTCTGCATTGTTTATGTGATGGCATAAGGTACGTGGTTACGCTTATGATTACATGTATCGAATTCTGAGATTCCCGAGGTTTCGCGATGAGATTAAATGACAAATAAATTGCTTGGTTGTTTATTTAATTCTTGCAAATTATAAAGTTCCTATGAGTATCATGTAAGTAAATAAAAATATTTTGAACCCTGGGTTAGACTGATCTTAAGGGTAATGCACACGAGCCCCAGAGGGATAGTGATTACACCTGAGGTAGTAGACCAGATATGGGTTAGAATATGAAAAAAAGTTTATGTTCTTATGTGCAAGATAAAGATGTTTTCTTATATGTGTATGTGTGATTATTGTTTGAACCCACATACTAGTATAGCAATATACTGACCGCGTATTTGTTTGTCAGTGTTTTAGGTATCAGATATACTTGACTCGTGGACACGAGGGTACAGATAGAGATGTTAAAGACAATAAAGTTCTTCATGAAGGCTTAGTCATAGTGGTATATGTTCACACATGTACAAGTTAATTGTTTCTAAAATTTATGTAACTCCTTAGAGGAGCTTTTTATGCAAACATGTAAGTATATGTTAAATATTGGAAATTATTTACTATTTTGTATTATTTCTTGAATCTGATCCTGGAATTTATGATTAACGATCTATGACTTTAAGGTCTTTTAGACACTCAAAAGTGTGGGTCGTTACTACAGACGATAGTTGAGAGTGTTCTCCTAGAGGCATACAACGGCCTCCCACCTCTAGAGTAGTCCACATGGACCATCCAGAACTCCATTTTGCGCTACAAGAGCCAATGGGTAGAAGTTGTCACTTTTTAAAGTTAACCTACTAGAGTTGATTTGCCTTCCACAATTGTCTCTCCCTTGCTATCCCTCCCTTTATCATTTAGGACTTGATCGGACTCTCTATTAGTTACCACAACTAGAGAGAACAACAATTGTTAGAGCAATTATTGTGTTTCAGAAGCCCCCAGTACCCTTCTATTTATAGGAGAGGTCAGGTTTAGGGTTCCCAATCTGTGCGGGAGTTGAAAGGATGGAATTCATGAATTTTTTGGAACCTAGGCATAGAGAATCGTTCATTTTGCATAGCCAACTGTTTGCTTCATGTATGAACTGGTCGTTTTGTGTAGTTTTCTATTTTGAATCACATTGGTCTTCAATGCACAACTAATTGAAAACATAACATCAGTACTAATCCTTGATCCAACAGAATTGACCATTGAACCAGTTGGTTCATCCCATTAACCATTCGGTTGGTACATATGAACCGGTCAATTCACTATGTGAACCGGTCGTTTCACCCCCTGGTTCAGCCATTTATCAGCCAATTTTGATTCCAATTGACCTGACACTCCAACTAATTGGCTCAACACTTTAACAGGATGGTTCCGAGTCTAGACAGTCAACTTTGAACCTTAATGTTTAATTGAATACCTAAACACCTTTAGTAATCAGTATAAACACCATTCATGAACATACTCCTATTCCAAGTGTATCATATGTGTGTGACCCTATAGGTCCATAATTACGTTGCCAGTGATTGTTCATAACAAATTATGACATCACAAGAAAAGAGCAGTGTTTAGAAGCACATCATTGCTACCAAGTAATTTGAGAAGTTGGAGAACAACTTCAACCTATAATCTGTGATCACTGTTACTGTGATAGTATAGTTCCTTTGTCTCTGATATCCAGATTGAACTCGAGGCATGGAATCATCATCCTCTCAATGTTCAATCCATGTTCCCTGAACTAGAGTAGACTGACTGAGATGCATGTGAGTTCACATATCACATATTGGATCACATGAGTACAGTCGTACTTTTCTCCATCTTTCTTATCAAGTGGCTTCGATATCAATCTCATGTAGGAGTGACAAATTTCATCTACATCACTCACACTCAATCCCCACGTGCCACAATGCACCAAGAACCACCTTTATGGAAACCCTTATTCAGGATCATGATGGATGATGTCAAAGTACATGAACCACATATGATGAATGTAGTGACTTCAGGTCTAAGAACCACAATGACTATTATCACTATGATAGTTTATTCTGACTACCATTCCATGGTATCCATGTATCACTCTTATAATGGGTCTGTCTGATACATTGTTCTCTAACATGTACATGTGTGCTTGACTTGATATCACATATCATGACTAATGAGATTTTTTCATCAATCAACACACATTCTAGTCTAATGTATAACTATTGTCTATTTTTCTTCCATAGTAATATCTGACTAGGGACATAATAAGAATGTATGCACTCTTATAATACATATGATCTCATCATTCATGTCATCAACCCAAAGACATATGTCATTGAGTAACATCATTCTTTAAACATCTAATATGTTTGTGTCATCATCTCATGCTGAGACAAACATAATAGATGCAATTACCTTTAACATTATCAAATTAGGTATATAATACCCCATTACAATCATCATATGATTGGCTCTCTAGGCATACATATGAACACAGGTTTCCTCTCATTGATTCCTCCATGTTGAACCTCTTCAACACTTTTTCAATGTATGTGCTCTGAATTAGTCCAGGAAGCCTTCTAGATCTATCTCTACAAATATTGATTCCCAATATGTAGGAATCTTTCCCTAAGTCCTTCATAGATAATGTATTTCCAAGCCATGTCTTTACCATTTGTAAAGTAGGGATGTCATTCTTCATTAATAGTATGTCATCTACATACAATATGAGGAATATAATCATTCTCCCACTAACCTTCTTGTACACACAAGGTTCATCTTCATTTTGACTAAAGCGAAACTCTTTGACTATTTTGTCTAATCTAAGATTCTAGCTTCGAGATGCTTGCTTCAATCCATATGTCGACCTTTGTAGCTTACAGACTTTATTTGCATCCTTTGAATTTATAAAACCCTCAGGTTGTGTCATGTACACATCCTCAAGAAGATTCCCATTAAGTTTTGTGGTTTTAGCATCCATTTGCCAAATATTATAAATATGATAAGATACTACAGAAAGTATGATCCTGATGGACTTAACCATGGCAACTAGAGAAAAGGTTTTGTCATAATCAACACCTTGAAGTTGTCTAAAACATTTTGCAACCAATATGCCCTTATAGGTTTGAACTTTATCATCCATGTTGATCTTCTTCTTGAAGACCCATTAGCGTCCTATGGGTCTTACCCCCCAGATGGATCCACTAAGGTTCATACCTTGTTGTTGTACATGGATTCCATCTCATATATCATGGATTCAAGCCATTTCTCAAACTTTGGTCCCTTAGTATCTTCTAGGTAGGTTGTTGGCTCATCATCTATGACCAATTCACCACCTTCTTAAGTCACAAGATAACCAAATATTTCAGTCTCAAGGTGTGTCCTACTAAATCTACAAGGTTCATGTTTTACTCAAGGAATTTGAGATTTCACAACGATTTGTGATTCTCTTTGTTCCTCTTGTACCTCTTCAGGTTCAATGTTTTCTTGTTGTCTCAAACCTCTTCAAGTTCTACTTCCCTTCCACTGCTTCCTTTGGAAATAAATTTCTTATCTAAGAATGCAGCATCTCTAGCAACAAACACTTTGTTGTCAATTGGGTTATATAAGTAGTATCCCTAGGTTTCTCTGGGATATCCAACAAAATAACATTCATCATATCTAGAGCAAAGATTTTTAGGAAACATTTTGCTCACATAAGATTCACATTCCCAAATCCTCATAAAAGACATTTTAGCATTTCTCAGACCATATCTCATATGGTGTCTTTTGAACCAATTTAGATGGTACATGGTTTAGTGTAAATGTGGTGATTTCAAGATCGTAACCCCAGAAGTTATTCAAAAGTTCAATTAAACTCATCATTGATCGCATAATATCTAGTAATGTGTGATTCCCTTTTTGTGATACACCATTGTGTTGAGGTGTTCTATATGGAGTCCATTGTGATACAATACCATGGTCTCTCAAAAAGTTCTCAAACTGTTGGCTTAAATATTCTTCACCTCAATCACAACAAAGTGCCTTACTACTTTTTCCAAGTTGGTTTTGTACTTCATTCTCAAAATCCTTGAACTTTTCAAGAGTTTCTAATTTATGTTTCATTAGGTAAACATAACCATACCTACTTAAGTCATCAGTAAAGGTGATAAAGTATTGATAACCTCCTCTAGCATTTGTTCTAAAAGGGCCACATACATTAGTATGTATGAGTCCTAATAGATCACTAGACCTCTCATTGTTACCAGTGAAAGGGGTCTTAGTCATCTTGCTCAATAAACAAGACTCGCATGTCTCTATTGATTCTAAATCAAAAGAGTCTAGATAACCATCTTTATGGAGTCTAGAAATGCATTTCTCATTTATGTGCCCTGGACGACAATGCCAAAGGTATGTTTGGTTTGAGTTATCCAGTTTTTTTTCTTTTGGTACTTATGTAATACACACTTGTCTCTAGATCTATCAAGTATAGACCATAAGACATTAGGGCACTTCCATAAAAGATTTCATCTTTACTAAGAGAACATCGACCATTCTTTATGAGAAATTCAAATCCATTCTTGTCCAAACAAGATACATATATGATGTTAATATTAATGGTAGGTACACAATAGCAGTTCTCCAACTCTATTATAAGCCCACTTGGTAGAGATAACTCATAGGTTCCAACTATAGCGGTAGGAACTCTTACTCCATTAGAAACGTGCAGTTCAACCTCACCTTTAGCTAAAGGTCTACTTCTTTTTAGATCCTTCACATTTGAGCAACTGTGTGATCCACATCTGGTATCTAGTAAATAAGATGATGTAGTAGTGAATTTAATCTTAATACGTATGTACCTAAAGTAGAGATCTCTATCCCTTGCTTCATCTTCCTAGGTTTCCTTATCCTTCTCCTTATTTTGAGTGTAGAAGACTTGGACTTTAGCTTAGTCTCAGAACACTTCTTGGCCTTGCCTTTATCCTTGGACTCTATTCTGTTGATCACCATCATAGATTTGTCCTTCATTTGTGCTTCAACATATATCAACATGTCAAGTAACTCTAACAATGGTCTGGCCACGTTATTCAAGTGGTAACACTCAATAAAATGGCTATATGATTCAAGAAATGATTGCAAAATCATATATGTGGCAAACTCTTGGCTCAAAGAGAATCCCAATTCTTCCATATGTTCCACATGTCCAATAATATTGAGCTCATGGATCTCTATTGCATCTCCCTCTGTCATCTTACACTCAAAAAGTGCTTTTGAGACATTGCACCTTTCTTGCTTTATATGATTATGATTTACATTCTTAATATGTGTTACCATCTCAAGGATCCCCATGTCTTCACACTTCTCATGCAACTCGTAGTTTGTGCAGCTAAGCATAAGGTGATTTATGTCTAAGGCATCATTGGCATGCTTCCAGTAAGCATCCACTTCAGTCCTAGGTGCATCCGGAGCAGGTATTTCTAGAATTGATGTATCTAGGACATAGAGCTTATGCTCATCATTGAGAACCCTTCTCAAAGTCCAAAACCAGTCATGGAAATTTGTCCCGTTAAGTTTGTCCTTCTTCAAGATTGTTCGCAACGATGATTTGCAAGCCATTTGTTTCTATAAGAGAAAATTTGCATTGTCAAAACATTTAATTTTATTTGATTTGAATAAAATTTGATGATATTTAATTAGGCCCTAAATTAATTATCGATCCCACTATTTTGTTCAAATTGATATCCCTCTCATATCAATTTGGAAGATTGCAGCGTACAACCTCCTAGTGAGTCAAGATCCATATTTCATCAAATCATGAGTCAGCTTTGGTTGATCGCCCACAACTTAACTATTTAAGTAGGCAACTTTTTTCAATTGCATCTAAATGCAACTCTTGGATATATTGTGTGTACAACTCTTTGTCACAATTCATCGCTATGCTTCTAGGTACTTAATCTTATTAAGATGGCCTAGTTAAGCCTGACCCAAAAAGCCAACATGATAGAACATGTACACTGATTTGGCAGATCTACATATCTACCATCACACTTTCATGATGTATTTATAAGTACATATTTATATCCAATCACCACATACTATAGTATGTATCATACATGATATATCCCACAAATGTAAAATGCAATAAAACTTAAGCAATGGTTATGGTCATCCTATTGTAATTTCTTAGAGCCACAATAAATTACCACCTACTAGGGTCTACATCACATATAGAAACATGATTTTGATGAAGATCTATACATGAACCAATCTAGGTTGACTAGTTTAATCCTTGAGCTGATCAGTTTGCCTCCTTGTCGGTCAGTTGGTTGTCTCCTTGCTCATTTGGTCTTTAATCCACCATCTTTTGGATCTTCTAGTTAATCATTTTAGCCACCAGTCGATCGGTTCGGCTCCTCCTGTTGTTAGACCTCCTCGTTCCCCCAACCGATCGGCTCGTCTGGTGTAGAGCATCTTCTTCGTCGTAACAAGAAATTAAAACTATCCTAACATATTACAAGGTAATAGGGAAACCTCGAGTTACATTCTAGGGAAGCATAGGAAGAAGAGAATAATACTTTTACATTTGTAATAGAAGATGAGGCTCGGTATGCAAACTGATATATAAATAGGAATAAATAATTACAAACACCATGTACAAATATCAAGGTTATTGTCCATAACCATGCTACACATTCACCATCAAAACCAATTTAGGGCAACACATGTAAATTGCATATATATATATATATATATATATATATATATATATATATATATATATATATATATATATATATGCATATATATACATATATATGTATGTATATATATGTATATATATATATATATATATATGTATGTATATGTATATGTATGTACATATATATATATATATGTATATGTATATGTATGTACATATATACATATATATGTATGTATATGTATATGTATATGTATATATGTGTGTATATGTATATGTATATATATATATATATATATATATATATATGTGTGTGTGTGTGTGTGTGTGTGTGTTTGTGTATGTATGTATATATATGTATGTATATGTATATGTATATGCGTATATATATGTATATGTGTATGTATAATATATATGTATATATATCATATATATATATAGTTGGTGTGTTGGGATCGTATGAGGTATTTAATCAGATATGCACATTCCTTATTTTAAATATTCGCATTGTATGCAATAAATAAAGATGAAAACCAAAATACAACTGTATCGATTAATCCAAAAGCGTAGCAAATTGACGTGGCTCCGATACCACTGTTTGGAAATATGGCTACAAATAGGCAGCATAAACAAAACATTTATCTGCCATATTCCCCTTTAACAGGCAATCGCGTCAATAACTATGTAATGGGAAGGATGGTTTGTGGGGTCATACCTAGTCCTGGAGCAAGTCTAGCGATAATTCCCTCACTATAGTGTGTGTCTTTCTTCAAGTTGCAGCATGCTTCTTCTTCAAGAAGCACACAAAAAGTCATCAGCAATGGCCTCCTAGTGCAACACTACATATAGAGGTTGACAACATCTTCCTGTCAAGAATAACTCCTCACCTCTAGAGTAGTCCACATGGACCATCGGGAACTCTTGTCATTCTAGAAGAACTGACAAGATGGAGTTGTCCCTTATCAATGGTGTATTAGCACCAACTTGCTCTCCTATAATCGTTCTCCCTTATTATCCATCCCTTTATTAGGTAGGACTTGCTTGGGTTCTGTTGGTTACCACAACCATAGAAGACAACAATTGTCAAAGCTAATTGATGTGTCTGAGAATCCCCCATTACCCTTCTATTTATAGGAGGGTTAGGGTCAAGGTTCCCAGTCTCAATAGGAGTAGAAGTGGATAGGATTTCATGAATTTTTACATCTTGCAAGTGATGATCTGTTCAATCAGTGAACCGATCAGTTCACTCATTGAACCGGTCGGTTCATGCCACTATTCAACCAATAATTAACCAATGCAATTTCAATCAACCTAACACTCCAACTGATGGATTCAACTCTTGAACCGGTCAGTTCAGAGTCTAGTCAGTCAGTTGTTGTTTAAATCGAATACCTAAACACTTTAGTAATCAAGTTAAACATCATTCATGAATAAACTCCTATTCTAAGTGTATCTGATGTGTGTGACCATATAGGTTCCAAGTTATGTTGGCAATGAATGTCCATAACTAATTTATGGCATCGCAAGCAATGAGTGGTATCTAGCAACACATCATTGCTACCCAAGTAATTTATAAAGTTGGAGAACAACTTCAACCTATAATTTGTGATTGGTGTTATAGTGTTTGTATAGTTCCTTTGTCACTGATACTCATATTAAACTCAAGGTATGGAATTGTCATCCTCTTCGACTTTCAATCCATGTTCCTTGAACTAGAGCAGATTGTGTGCCATATATGTAAGCCCAATATCACATATTCACTCACATGTGCATGGGCATGCATTTCTCATTCTTTCTTATCAAATGTCTAGGATATTAATCACTCAGATCCATTCCCATGTGTCATAGTGCATCCGACCATCACCTTTATGGCAATCCTTATTCAAGGTCATGGTGGATGATGTCAAAGTACAATGAAGGACATGTGATGAGTATAGTGATTGTAGGTCTAAGAACCACAATCACCACCAACACTATGAGAGATGATTTTGAGTCCCATGTAATGGTTTCCATGTGTCACTCTTATGGTGGGTATGTCAGATACATTGTTCTCTAACAAGTATCTATGTGTTTGGTTTGATATCACATATCATGACTAATAAGATTCTATCATCAACCAACACACACTCTAATCTTATGTGTTATTTTTGTCAATTAACCTTCCACAATAACAATCGACTAGGTACAAAATAAGAATGTATACTCTTGACATTCGTATGATCTCATTGTTTAGGTCATCAACCCAAAAACATGTGTCATTGAGTAATATCATTCTCTAGATATTTATTATGTTACATCATTATATTATAACTGAATAAAATAGAATAAATTCAAATATTGCCTTTTATATCAATCAAATCATTTACAAGATATGCCATTTCAATCATCATATGATTTGCTCTGAGGAGTTGTGACCTGAGTACCTAATATGAACCTAATGTTTGTATGTAGGTTGCATGCCTATGAGATCATGTTTTTATACTCACTCCAATTGAGGTGTGGAGGGATCTTAGTAGACCAAATAATCTTAATATCATCTATGATGAGTTACCGGAAGTTCTTAGTCACTAGATAGTAGTTTGGGATATACATTCTAACTACCTAGGTCTTAATAATCAGTGGTCGAGTATTTTAGGTGCACTTATGTATTTATCGGAGTGTGATTACATTGTACTTACCATATTAGTTCGATGTGCCTTGTATAAATTGAGTTGTTGTTATAGCACTGTATACTTTCCTAGATATAGAATACTTTGCATACTTCAACCACTTTGTAGATTCTTTATCTTTTATTGGTACTTTGAACTCATTTTATTTGTTTCTCATTCATTTTAGGTCCTCTACACCCATCTAGGTGTTTATTACCGAGGATTAATCTTTCCCTAGGCAGTAGGAGTAGAAGGTGGGGATCATTTTGGTTTGGTTTCTTGTAGATTCATTCCTATAGACTCAAGTCTTAGATAGTGATTTATATGCATTGTGTATTCATCACTCATTTTTTTGGATGGATGCCTTGTATTTATGTCATAAATATGAACATGTGTATCTTTTTCGATAACCGTATTGTGACTTGATCTCTTATGAGGAATGATGTGAAGTTACATGATATATAGAAAATGTGTCATGTATTTATGTTGGCATAAATGAACCTTGTTGGAAGTATTGTAAGAACATTTCCTTCCCTTGTTGGTAGATCTTCATTTGTCAAAAGCATATCAAGATTTTATGTTTTGAGGTTTTCTCATGTGTCTTATACAACCTTGTTGTGTTTGTGCACTAATCCTATGGTTAGTTATCACATTGGTGGTATCATATCCTAGGTTTCCTAGGGTTATAGGGACATAGGATAACGTGTCTTTTCTTTCCTATTATCAATATCTATTCATCATGTATGATATAGATATGAAATTACATCATAAAGAGCATCATGAGTGTAGTTTTATGATTCCTATAGGTGAGGGGAGACAAAGGGTAGAGAGAAGAGAGTGATAGAGGAACGTTCTACATATCCTCCATGGCATCCGCTAAACCCTATATCACCAACCTGCACATCTATTTGTGTTATCTTTGGGTAATTGGTGTCCACATTTTTGCATCTGACAGATAACATGTATATTCCCTCACCCAAGGCACCGCCACTGTATGCTAAGTCTTCTCTAGGTTTAGGGAAGACCTTTGTGTGGGTAAGGAGATTTGGTTTTATAGGGCATGGTACAAACTATCTGGTGGATGAAAATCAATGGGTTATAGGGTTGGAAGGATTTCTAGTTATTGTACATACAAAAAAGGAGAAGATAAAGAATGTGATCTATATCCTTAATGACAATGTTGGAAATTGGTGGATCATGGAGGAGGATATGAGGCCTAGAGAGGTTATAATCTATATACAGTTCAAGAAAGAGTTTTAGGGTACATACTTCTCATAACCTACCCCTGGGATAAGATGAGGTCATTTGAGAATCTATGTTAGAGAACATAGGTGGTAAGAAAGTCAATGACAAATTTATCGATCTACTAAGTTTTTATAGTTGTCTTCTATGGATGATGATTGGATGAAACACTATGAGGAAGGGTTGAATGCATAATTGTAACATTTAATGTCAACAATGGAGATGAGGAAGAAGATATCTATCCTTTTTAGAGTATGTTTGATAGATAGAGAGGGTGTCTATAGTTTTCCATTAGTTTAAATTTAGGAAGAGATATGATAATCCTTACAACAAAAGTCACTAGTAGTAACAATCTCAATCTCAGTCACAACATAGGAAAGCACGTTTAGAATAAAGGACCAGTCAAATTGGTCCCTAAGAAAGGAAAGAGGTAGAGGTTTTCTACTTTCTATGATGCTTATCTTTAATTAGTTCTAGGATAGCATCATCTAGACCATAATTTGGCACCCAATGCAGTCTACAACAGTCATCACTCATGACCAGTCCAATTTGAGAATATATGGTGCTATCAGTATGGTTTTATGGAAACATAGGGATGTTTTTCCCACAATTGCAAAAATGTCAAGAAATGGCATGGAAGAGGAAGCTTCACTATTAGTGCAGTATCATGGAGTGTCTAGAAGAGGTCAAGGCCAAGTATCACATGCAATGTCATTTGGACTAGTGGTCAAGAGTCAGAGACACAATGTCCCACATGAAACTGGATGAGTCTATACCATTACTCCACCATAGTGAATCATCTCCCCCATGGGTCATAACAAGTGATATGGAACTCCTTCATTCTGGCTTAAATGGTTCAACTATTATTTTAGATATAGTTGGCTCAGGTGAAGCGCACTCATTTTCCACCAAATAAAAGATATATATGTATAGCTTTCTAGTTATGAGTATGTTTTATGAGATTTTATTAAAGACGTTTTAGTGGTTTTAGCACTTTGGATTGAGGTATGTCCATTTTGTGTACTTTATTAAGGCATAGAATTCAAGTGTATCTATACCACTTCATATTTATGGGTTTGATGTGATCCTAGGATTAATAGTCTATAGAAGTATGAGGTGGTTTTAACTATGGGTCTAGGGTAGTGGAGTTTCCATATCGTAATTTTTTGTGATATTTCCAAGGTAATATAAATATACTTCCTATTAGTTAGGTGTCTATAGACATAGCAAAGGAAATGTTGAGGTAGTGATGGACATCTCTTGTGGAACATGTTGTGGATACCATCATAGAGAGTCCTAAGATGGATTTTTTACATGAGGTGGTTAAGTCTAAGGATGTGTTCTCTGAGGAGTGTCCAAGTCTATCACCGACTAGAGATATTGACTTTAGAGCAATGAGGTACCCAGTACCAAGTCTATAGCTCAATGTCATATAGGAAGGCTCCAATAAAGATGGGAGAGTTGAATATGTAGCTTTAGGAGTTATTGAATAAGGGATTCATATAGTTACTTACACATTGGTGTGATCTTATCTTGTTTGTGTAGAATAAGGATGGATCTATGATTTTGTGTGTAGATCCATGCCAATTGAACAGAGTTACAAATAAGAGTGCATACCCTTTGTTGAGGGCTAACGACTTGTTTGATCGGTTGAAAGGAACTACAATATTTTCTTAGACATATATAAGATCATGTTATCATCAATTTAGGATCAAGGTAGATGACATACCTAAGGCATCCTTCAGGACTAGGTATGGGCACTATAAGGGTGTGGTTATACCATTTGGGCTACCAATGTGCTAGTAATTTTTGTGGATATAATGAACAGAGAGTTCAAGGCATACAAAAATTTGTATGTGGTAGTGTTCATGTATGATATATTGATCTACTCCAAGGATACAGATGAGTATGAGTAGCATCTTCACTCTGATTTGTAGTTGTTGAGGTAGCACTAGTTGTTTGTGAAGTTTGGTACATTCAAGTTATGGTTGACAAAAGTGGCTTTTCTTGGTCATGTCATGTGTGTGAAGAGGATATGTGTAGATCCCAAGAATATGAAGTATATCTTGTATTAACATTCAATGGAAGTTTGTATTTCCTTGGTTTAGGTGGTTAGTATAGATGGTTTATTATATATGCCATTGATTCAGTTAACCAAGTAGGGTGTATCTTTTATTTAGAATAAGGAGTATCATTGTTGTTTCCAATATTTACATGGCAAGTTGAAATCTACACCATTATTAGTTCTTATAGAAATAGTGTAAGTTTGTATCATCTTCTACTTTGTTTCTAGGTGATGTCTTGGTTGTGAGTTTTGCAAGAAAAGAATGTGATCACTTACACTTCTATATAGCTCAAGAAGTGAGAGGAGAACTTTCCAACACATGACCTAGAGTTAGCATTTTTCATTCTTACTTGAAAGATTGTAAAACACTAACTTTAAGGAGAGAAGTTTAGATATGTACATGTACTGAATTGAACATGAGGCAGAGTATATGGTTTGATTTGACCAATGATTATGATTATACCATGGATTTTCATCCAAGAAAGGCAAATGTATCAGTTTATGCTTTGTCACAGGGTTTCATATTGTCCTCATTAGTAGATAGTGTATAGTTGTAATTCATGTTCTATAGAAATAGAGATATTTTAATAAAACTTATTTGAATGAGTGTACAAATTGAAGTCATTGTGTGTGTTGTTTGTTTGTGCAACTTCATATCACGATGAATATGGCACAGTAGATAAGAGATACATAATGATTAGATACATTGGATATTAAAGACACAATGATGTGAAGAATGATAGTTTTTATGGGTTACATTATGGTTATATTTGTTACATCGTATGTTATTTGTTCCTGAGGTAGGAGGTCTAAGGCGTATGGTTCTTGAAGTGTCACATTCATCGATGTATGTATTATGAAAATACCAAGACGTATAAGAATATGAAAGATTTGTATGGGTTTTGGGAATGAAACAAGATGTTCAGTTTTTGGTTAAGTGCCTTGTATGTGACTAGGATATGGCAGTACATCATAAGCATGGAGGGTTTTAATTGACATTGTTTGTCCTTAATTGGAAATGAAATCATGTCCTTATGTATTTCATGGTTGGTCTACCCAAGACTATTAAGTGACATTATTTTGTTTGGATAATTTTTGGCCGCATGACTGACTCAGAACACTTTATAGTAGTCAAAACTACCCACTCAATAGAGAAGTTTTTCAAATCCACATGGGGGTTATTTTTTCTACATGGGATATTGTCAACTACCATATCAGAAAGGGGACCTCAATTTGTCAATCGATTTTGAGATTATAAATATTGAGTATGCAGTTTAAGTTTAATACACCTTTTTATCCATAGATGGATGTTTAGTCAGAGAGGATGATCCAAACCCTTGAAGATATTTTTAGATGTTGTTGCTTTATTTGCTTGGTATCTAGGACATAAAAATCGATTTTAGATTTATTTTACAACAACAACAAGTATATAGGAGTATCGATATGGAACCTTATTAAACTTTATATGGTAGGTGATGTAGATTGCCTATATGTTGGTATGAAATAGGTGAGTATAAACTTCAGGGTCTAGATTAGTGCAGTGGATGATTGAGAAGATACAAATAATCAAGAAACAGTTGAAAGTTGCATGGGATGGACAAAAATCATATGCTAATAAATATAGGATCTTAGAATTATAAATTGAAGTGCGTTTTTATCTAAATTTTTTACCTTGAAGGGACTTTTGAGATTCAAGAAGAAGGGCAAGATCATTCCAAGGTACATAGGGCCTTATCCTATCATAGAGTGTGTAGGCATAGTATCCTGAAAATTAAAGTTGTCACTAATGATGAGTAGCTTGCATCATCTCCATGCTTCCATGCTAAGTAACTACCATGATAATACATTGAAGAATATGTTTCTAGTCTATGTACATCTAGAATATCATTTTATGCATGAGGAAGGACCAGTTCATATCACAAACAAGAGGATACAGAAGTTGAGGAGGTAGGGAATACCCTTGGTGAATATTTTTTAGTATCATCATGGTGTTGAATAGGCTACCTGCAACTTAGGGGATTAAATGTGATTCTTGTATGTTGATTTCTTACAGTATTTTAGGAGGCAAAATTCTTCTATAGGGTGAGCTTTGAGACATGGAACCTTCCTTTTCTTTAGTCATGCTTTATTTAGCTCAAGTTTTTTATGTGATTAATTCTATACTTGTCAGAATAATTAAATTATTTGAAACCATGTTATGTGAGAATTCAATATATATTTTAAATGATGGGGACAAAGTATGAATTAAATTTGGTTCAATCAAATTTTTGAAGTTCCATACTAAGAAGAGAATGTACCGTACAGGTTGCATCGATTAGTTGGATAGCCTGATGCAAGAGGGTTTGATCAGTTGTCTTGAAGTGGGAAAACAAAGGACCTCTTCAACCCTTTGGTCTGGAAAAATTGGATCGGGTTAGGCATGTTGACCTATTTAGGTGGTTGATGTGAGTCCAGACTAGAGTCGGATCACTTTGATTGCCATGGATGGTCAAAGCATGTTGGACACATGTCAATGTGGGTTGATATGAGGTCAAAGTAGGTGGTTTTGATCACTTTGAGTAGGCTTTTATAATCAAAGTGTAATGAGAATGAGATCTGAGATGGTATTGTTTTGAGAAAGGTGGGTTGTTTTGACACACTTTTATCGTGTTTTTGGGTCCAAGCGGCCTATTGGGTGGTCGAAGTGGAGGTAAAAGTGAGGTTTCTATTAGTTGTTTTCCAACTTATTTTGAACCATCTACATAAATCAAACCTCCCTTTGACCCTAGTCCCCTGATAGATTGTTTTGGATTTGGAGAGAATGTGTTGAAGCTAGAAGAAGGTGGTCTTGGAGACAAAGCTCTAGCATGTTGGTGATATCCAAGCATTTTGAAGACTAAATCTAGGAATCACATTTATAGCCTAGTAGATCTTGGATCCACATAAATTTCCTCCCTTCTTATCATCCTTTTTATTTTTTATTTCTATCTATTTTTATAGAGTTGTCCATAATATAGGTGAAAATCTTGTTTCTCTACACAAAATCCCATCTTTTCTCATTTTTGGATTTGTTCGATCTAGTACTTGCTAAGGTGAATGTTTTGGAGTTGTTTCGTAAAACTTGGAGCTAGGAATTTGTACATGCACATTCTAGGAACATTGTATTCCTAGAGGCAAGTCATTTAGCCTATGTCTAGTTATCCTTGTGATGCAAGTCCTACATATGATCATTAAACCCCACTGAATGTGTGAAAAATAAGTTCAAGATGAAATTTTTATGTTCTTTTGGGACGAAATTATGTGAACTTTGGGATTATCACCTTATTTAATATTACATTCTATTATAAAACAAAAAGGATGATCTTTTTAATGTCACGTGTTGACAATTGTGATTTTTGTGCTTATCTGACCATGAATTATCTATCTACGCACTCTTCAATACTTTTTTCCATATTGAGATCAAATGAAGGAATTTATTGGTGAAATTTCTTAAAAAATCCTTATCTATATGATTCTTTAAAAAATACTAAATGATGGATTTTTATCCCTAAATGAGATATGGTCTTTGTATGGATGAAATAGTGATATTATGGCTATGTGTATACATGATGAGTGTGAACCATGGTTTTAATATTGTTAATTGTTGAATTTTGTATGCCTTAGTAATAAGACCTTAATCCTAAATTTGTGTTCAATAAAATATGAGAAAGTGAACTAATTAATCAATGAAACACTAATTCATGTAGTTGCCTTGTCACTTCATAATTTTCTCAGTGTTTGAAAGTTAGGAAGCAAAATGGGTATGTTTGTAGCAGCCCAAGGATTGTGAGGAGGTACTCATAGTCATAAATTCTTGATAATTTGTGGGTTACTAAGAACCCATATGATGTAGGGTCCTCTCAGTGTCTAGAATCCATATTTTTATATGGCTATGTTTGAAGATATGTTTTATATTGTTATATGGAAATTCTATTGATGGTGATTGAAGATTTTATGATGGCATGTTAAACTATAGTACTTTTAGTGTGATAGGATAGGTGTCACTACCTAAGTACCTTGGATGGGCCTAATGTTATTATGTAGGTTGTAAGATGATGAGCCCCTACTTTTAGACTTGCACCAATCAAATGTAGTGGAATCTTAATGAAACTGAATAATCATAAGATCCTCTATGATGAGATAGGGAACCTTGCCATCATAGCTTTTAGTTTGATAGTACATCTCAACTACCCAAGGTTTAGTACTGAGATATGTAGTCAAGTTGTGTAGATTTTTTTGTGTACTTATGTTACCACTTCCACATTGCATTTCCTTTACTTCTTTGATGCATCATGTATATGTTACTTGTTGTTATGTAATTGTATAGGTGTCAGGATATATATAGTAGACTTTTTGTACTCTTATTACTCCATAGATGTATTATCTTGTTGGGAATTTGGTCTCACTCTAGTGGTTTACCCCCCTTTTTAGGTCCTTAGCACTTCAGGGCTTTCCTAGTGAGCAGTGATTGCCTTCCCATAGGAAGTTTTAAGTAGAAGGTGGGGATCCTTTTAGTTTAGGGGATTCTAGAGCATCCATGTACATGTAGGTCCCTTGCAGGGTGTTTCTATACAACTATGTGTTTACACCTCAATTTTTGTTGTACGCCTTTTATATGATACATATGTTGTATGTATGGATGGACATACCTTATTGTATAACCATGTTGTGAATTATGTCACTTATTACGAGCAATGTACATTTACCTAATGACATGAAAATTATGGTCCTTTCTTTATGTTATCAAATATCAGCCTTATTGGAAAATTTATTGGAGCATTCCCTTCCCTTCTTGGTTGAATGATATCATCGAGCTTTTTGGTTTTAAGGCTTTGGGATTTTGTAGATATTGGGGTGCATTATCAAATATGCATGAGTAAAACACTATAAAAGATCAAATTATAAAATAAAGAAAGAAAGAAAGATAGATAGAGAGAAAGGGGTTTCATACAAGCCATGCATGAATTAGTTTGTGAGATATTATTGTGTTGCTTGAAAATAAAATTCTATGGATAGTAACTGGCTATAAAAGCATAGAACTTGAGAAATATGTGTGCTACAATGGGAACAAAAATCTTTATAACAATGCCCTTAGGTGATCTAGAGGTAGAACATGGTAGTTATATTGTAGATGTGAAGAATAAATTGTGAAACAAGAAAAGGATATATTCTCATAGAAAGGTGTATGTGCCATCCTTATTAGTAAGAGAAACCTATAATATTCCTAATATTGGTGGTTTAATGATGAAAGGGGACTTATTGTAAAGTTTATCTAGTGATATGCATTGGGGCAGAATATTTGGTTATGGATCTTGGTTCTCGTTATAAAAAGAATGGATTGCAAAATAGATAGGAAAGTGGGTTGGCCTTCCAAAGATTGTATGTTTTCTTTTGAATGAACTTTAAGAATAGCACATCAAAAATAAAAATGGATATAGGATTTACATGACCATAATGAATTGATCAGATTGTCAAATCTCCCAATATTTTTTGAAGTTAACTTTCATAAGTTCTTTGCAGTTTCCTCCTCAAATATAGTGTGAGGAACTTGAGAAGATGGCAATCATATTGCACCTAGTCATGCACAAATGAAAGGATCCTCAATGACATAAATATCTAGGATAAAAGAACATTTCCAAATATTATGGGAATTTTTTAACAAAGCTTTTTAATGTATCAATTCTACAAACACCACTAGAACATAAACTTAGCATCGACTAGAGGCAGGAATTTTTAAAATTAATCTATCTTCCTCGTATAGGAACAACCAAGTGTGGGATCTACATTACTACTCAAAACATAGTAGTACCCTACAACAATGGACATCACCTCCCAAACCCCATCAAAGACAAAAAAGGAAAACTATCTTTTAATAAGCCAAAACTATATGGAGTCCATTCAACTGAGACCCATATCTACATAACACTACAGGTAAGTGTCTATTCAAGTGATACTAAAGTAAGGTGTACCCTTTATATCTAAGATTGTCATTCCTCTTCTTCTAATTGAGATCATGTTCAATATTATTCATCATCATTTCCTCTTATAGTGTTGAACCTTATGGACAATGGAGTGAGCATTTGAGTTCACCAATTTTTGGATGTAGTCGCCTAGGATGAAAAACTCCTTGATCACGTCCTTGATCTCCCTATGGTATAATATTAGGTTTCGCAGACATCTTATAGAGCCCCAAATCATAAGATATGTGTGATCATCATCCACCTCCAAGGATTATATGCTAAGTTCTCTTTCATCAACAATCTTAAGGTCCACCATTAGTGCCTAGATCGTTGCATTACATGGATAGTGATCGTTATCCATTATTTGTAGGCTAGGACCATATGTCCTCTTATACTCTCACCAAACTAGATGATCATCTTATCTGGACTCAATAATTTGTGAAAAGATTTTCCCAGTTCCACATTCATCTTCAGATTGCATAAGTTAGGTTGTACCCATCTCAGCAATTAGATATGTCATAACTTCAATCTTGGTTTTGAGATTTCATGCCTATCCATCACGTAGTATAAACTTGGTTGTTATCCTTTGAAAGGATTTATTTTTTTTCTTCACAATAACAACCCTCATGATGTTCTCCTAGATCTGGTTGAACTAGGTGTTTCTATTATTGTATTTAGCTTACATGTGTACTTCCATATTTTACAAAGCATATCAATGATGATAAGCACACAAAGATCCATCCCTTCATTTTGTTATGCCCTACAAAAGCATTGAGTTGAGAGAAGAGATGATGTAGATACACCCCTTTCCACCCATTCTCTATCATAATTGAATCATCAAACTTGTCCCACTTGAAGCATGTAACCTCACTGAGTAGAAACATATGATGCATCATCTAATCTTGTTGTGCTTCGCAGCGAAGGCAAGCAGATGAAAGTTGACTCCTATACTTTTTCACATTGTCAATGATTGGGAGAGCGCCTCAAAACATCTTTAATGTGATAGCATTCTCTCATGGTAACGAGTTGTTATCCTTTATCCATAATCTCTTCAATGTGGATCCCAAAGAGTCTGTGATAATCTATTTTTCTTATTTGAATTAGAAGGTTCCCATTGAATTAGGCATCCAGAAGATCAAATCATCATTCTAGATATTAGCAGGTGCAACATGGTTATCACCTTCCTCCATCATCTGTAACCAACTCATTGATGGTCACTTAGTCCCATTCATGTCCATCCCTCTACAGATATTTGAATTGAATATCCCTATCCAAATCAGGTCCTAATCAAATGAAGGCATAGAGGTCTTCATTGCATCATAGATCAAACCAAAGAAAGATATTACCTCGTTCTACGTACTAGGGAAAATTTGGTTGTTTTATTGAGAATGATCTCCAAATGATTTTCTAGAATGGAGAATCAAAAGGTTTGAGTTTTAAAAAACATGGGTATCAGCCATTATGGTGTCTACGCATGCATACATACTTTTGGATGCAAAAGGATTCTAGAATGAGGTACCTTTTAGCATTTAAAAGTTGGATTTTATAAATAACTCATTTCCTGTCATATGAACTAATGGTATCCCCAAACCACCTTCATCACGTGATTTGGTGAGAATATCTAAAGCTACCCATGTGTTTCAATTTTTTGATTCACTTGATCTCTAAAGGAAGGAAGAGAGCATAGAAATTATTCTTTTCATAATAGCTACAGGAACATTTGTGGAAGTGATAATGTATAGTGATATAGAAGAGAGCTTATGTATGATCATCACCTTCCATCCAACAAGAGAGAGGAATTACCTTTCCAAGTTGCAACTTTATTTTTCATCTTCTCCAACAAGAAGTTAATACGTTGAAGTCTCTAACAATCCTTCACAACTGGAATCAAAAGATAGTCAAAGGAATCCCAATTTGTAGTAAGATGTAGATCATCAGATATTGTTTGAACCCCCATTGCATCCTCACAGTCAAATGTGAATCTTTATTTTGATACTTTAATCATCTACCACAAGACATTTTGGTACTACTTGAATCTCCTATCGACGTGTTGAAGGGATTCAGAAGAAGCACAAGTGGAGAGGAAAAGATCATATATGTATAGGAGGACCAGTGGAGCCAGCCCCTTTCCTCTTGTCTAAAACCTCTTAATAAGAGCTAAGTATATGTCTTTCTTTATCCTACTACCCAAAGGTTCAACAAAGAGTATGAACAATGAAGGGGAAACTGGATTAAATTTCTTTAGGACCCTACAAGCTTGGAGAACGATTAGATATGCCATTTATGGATGTCGTGATCCAAGACTCTATAAATAAGCTCATATTGTTGGTTGTAATCCATGAAAATCCATCATGTAATGATTGCAATATGCATACATTGTATGTGATTTGATTATTTCTAAAGGAAATTCCACTTATTAATTTGTTTTGGTATTGAGATAATAAAAAATGTAGTAATGTACTAAGAATATTTTGACTCGATGGCATATGGTTTGGATTGAGGACCTAACCAAGAGATCATATATATACTCAAGAGTATTTGTTCTTGTTGTATTCGTACTCATTTATTATTGTAGATATTATAGGACAACAATAATACGTAAGACTAGTATGTATGTTAAATAATGTATATGTCTCTTTAGTCATGATATTGGATATTGGTTACATACATGGGTACTTATTAGATAACAAGTTGTACTTGACATACCCACTTTTAGAATGATATACGAAAGCCATGTCATGGAAATCATAGTCATATCTCAATGTGATAGTAGTGACTATGATCCTTAGACTTGAAGTTCACTACACTAATCACATGTTTGTTTGGTGTACTTTAACACTACCTAATGTTACTTTGAATAAGGGTTGCCATATAGGTAGCTATTGGGTAAACTTTGACATTTTGAATTATTGTGAGTGATGTTGATGGAATTGTTACTTCATTGTAATTATATCCTTGACACTTAAGAAGTGAAAGTATGACATGCATGGAGATGATCATGTGAGTCAGTATATGATATTAAGCTCAGACAATCTCAATAGTTTGCTCTAGATGAAGAAATAGGGATTGAAGAATTCGGGGTTTTCACTCTAACATTGTCAAAGACCTTAAAGAGCATAGATCAATGTAGCATCGACCTCAACTACCTGATACATCAGGATGATGGGTTTTCTTATGATTTCTCAAGTTGGAAGACCTACAATGAGCTTGGTTGTACCATAAATCAAGAAGAATCAACATGTGTCAATGGATTCCAAATATTTCTTCATATGAGCCTAAACCAGCTTTATAAAATGGTTCACATCCAATTTTGTGCATTTTTTTCAAGAAAATAGGTGATGAAGATCTATATACTCGCATTATTATTCCAGACTTAGGAATGTAATTTATTCAACATGCAACTTTATAAAAGTATACTCTAATTACTTGTTGTGGCCAGTTCATTCCTCTACTACATGCTTTTGAACTCTATGGATTAGCAATGGATCAAAACCAACACAAACTCAGTTTGTTTAAGATGCTTCTGGCATCCATGTGGGGTCCAAAGAATCAATGATCTGGAAGCAAAAGGATCAACTTATTTTGAGTTGGATTCTTCTTATCTTACTATTGAAATTTGTGCTTTCCTCCTCAATATGACAATGTTGTTGAGGCAATTTCTGGAACATGACTTTGATACTAAGAGGATGACAATTTCATGCCTCAACTTCAATCTAGATATTTGTAAGAACGGGACTATGTGGTCATGGTAACATTGGTCACTTTATAGGTTAAAATTATTCTCAACTTATTCCTATTAATTGGGTGACGATGATGTGTTGCTAGATACCAATCTTTACTTGTGAGTTTATAAACATCATTGCCAAAGCAATAAGAAACCTACAGCATCATGTGAATAAAGATGCATAAGAGAAATGAAGTTTGTAATAAAAAATATGATTAGAAGGTTATGAATCATGTCAAAATGACTTCTAGTCCAATCAGTGATTGGTAAAACTAATTGGTCAATTCAAAATGATTGTCAAATGGTTGATAAATCACCAGTTTGAGAAAATGAAGTCAGGAAACAACAAGGAATATTTGGCATGTTTGGTTTGAAATTATATTGTTCAACTAAAATCAGACCAATTTGGAAGAATTGGGTGACTAGATAAGCCAACTAGTCGACTGGGTGACCAAACCATTCCCAACCAGTAGAGTGGTTAACGAATTAGGTGATCGGAATTCTTGGCAGTATTATGAATTTGATTCTAATTTGAGTTGTGATTACAAATGAGATTGTTTTCTAGAAAATCCTAGCCCATGACTCTCCTATATAAAGGAGTGGATGTATAAAGGTAGACATGTACATTAAGGCACAATTTTCCTAAGAGTTCTTCCTATTAGAGAGAGAAAAAGTCACCCCAAGGACAACATTCTACAACATGAGAAGAAGGAGATGGAGCAACGCTAGCACATGAAAGACTTTGAGTTCCTCTTCCTCTTGGTAACCAAGGTGGTGCACCAAGAGCTCCTACATCTGTGTTGACGGTGTAGATCCCAAGGCCCTAGGGTGGAGGCTTGAGGACAACCAACTTCTTCAAGGAGAAGGTAAGGTGTTGTTCAAACAGCAAGGTGGAAACAACAACAATGATTTGGGATCGATATATGGATCCAACAGCACAAGTTATACACCAATATATGACGTGTATGAATACTAAACAACTAGTGTATTCAAAGGTATATTTTGTATCCCTCCTAGGTCTTAATATATCATTTTATATCTATGACAGATCCTTCGTCTAAGAGTTTTGTTGGGAAAATTTTGTATTTTCAATGTGCATTTTTCCCTAAAACCCTATACTAGTATCAAGATTTTATAATAATTTCCATACCCCAATTTATCTATGACATCACAAGTAGATGATGGTGGAAAGGATGACACTATCATAAGCTCACATCAACAAGAAATATCCTTGGAGGATTTGTGATGCAGACAAAGTGACAACTCCAATATCAACTGAAGAACGGCCCAATATGGAATCCAATCAGGTGACTTGTAACGACCCCATCTCCCGGTAACCCCCCACTTAAGGGAAACCAAGAGATCAAAGTCGTTATCCCAATAAACCGGATCAAAGGTTCGACAAATAATCAATAATAATTATGAAATTATACTAACTAAACTGGAATTGGGTATAAAATTAAAACTGTACTTACCTTTGAAAAACTTTGGAAATCTATCTATCCAGAGCTTGAATTAATATATCTAATCCTCCTTACACTTTATTTCTTAATTTCATAATGTGTCACTTTACTGTTTGTTCATTTCAGAGTTGTACCTAAAATGCTGACAAACAAAACATCGATCAGTATACGGGAATATACTGGTATGTGGGGACATCCAAAATTTCACAGATATGGCTAACAATTTAATAATCACAATCAAATTATTTAACAATACAATTTACATTTTTAATGTATCATTCTCCATCACTTTTGCCCTAACCCTGGCATACCCCTCTAGGATTTCTCTTTTGCCATTGACTTAAGGCCACCTTCTCAATCCCGAGCTTGGTGCCTGGGAGTCACCTCTCATGGTGCTCCATAGTCATGCATCATAGACCACCTTCTCATTCCCGAGCTTGGTGTCTGGGGTCACCTCTCAGGGTGCCCATGGGTCTACCCTCTTGGGCCTGACCTTTATGGCATCTTCCATCAGGGTGGCATGTAGGTGCGAGAATTCACATGTATATATAACTGTGATAGCCATAGTGACTTTATAATTACAGTATGAACATCCAAATTGTTTATATTTCATTCAATGTGAGGAAACATCCGAAAAATCCTCGGGAAAATAATGTGATTAACCATAATTAACCACATACATGTCAGGTAGACTCAGGTGCAGGAATAATCCAATCAAGCAAGTAATCCAGAATCAAGCAAGCACACAATTTAGTCATGAAATTACATTCAATTCCTTTTTATCAAAATCTATCCAAACCATCTTGATACTTATGGTTTCTATTCCTTTTTAGGGTTTCTTCCTCTTTTTAGGGTTTACTTTACAATTAGGGTTTTACTTCCCTTTACTCTTTTTAAACCCTAATTTCTCATCTATCCTTCACGAAAGTCATTACGGTTACCTTTTACAAACACATAACCTTAATTCCAGATTAATACACAATTAACCATCCATTAAGTCCATTAAGCCCCTTTTACATTAAAGTTATCATTTTCATCCTTTTTAATCCATGACAAAGTCATTATGCTCGTTTGTCATCAATTCGTAGTTCATTATGCTCTAATTCACATATGAACGTTATTTATCATTAATTCTACCTTTTATCTACTAGGAAACCCTAATTTCCACATTAAGGGTATTTAACCACAATTAGGAACTTTAGTGCTCGAAATAGCTTAGAATCATCATATCTTAACTTTATTCACGATCTTGAATAATTAAAGCCATTAAGAGTCGCATTTACCAATATTAGGGTTTCAAGGCCCATTAAAACATATTCATGCACATGAACTCTCAATAAAACTAATTGCGTGAAAAATTCATCTTTTTCGATCTTAATGTATCTCTTTATGATTAGCAGGTTAATATCAACTTTAATCATCAATTAAACCCTACTAAATATATTAATCAACTCAAAATAGGGTTTCTTAATCATTAAAGTATTAAAGTTGATAACTTCTGTTACCTTTTGAATTTCAAGAAGAACTAGCCTCTAAATATATTTTATTGGATTCCTCTCGTTTTTCTGACAAAAATTCATATTTTATGCGTAACCATACGAGCTACTGTTTAAGAGATATGAATTTAGCAAAAATCACTTACTCTGGGCCAATCGGAGGGCGCCACGTCACTTCATCCCATGCAACGTCGCTTGACTTATTTGGAAACATAACAAAATGTGTGAATTTCCCTTGGTTAAATTCCCGGCTCTTCCACGCCCGGAGGGGCATAACCATCCAATGTCAGATCGGTTGTCTTCAACCTCACGAGCCCTAGTTGTGGCCCATTGTAGCGGCTCGTGAGGTTTCTTCCTCTCCTCCCCTGCACCCCTAGCACACCGGCGATGATCCCATGGCCTCTGCCACCCTCTACTGTACTTGCGGAGGTCTGTAGATGTGGCCGAGGTGGTCGAAAATTGAGTCGATGTTTGCACCCACCGCGGCACAACCTACAGGTCCGCTGGGTGATATGAGTAGAGATGGGAGCAAGGAAAAGGTGGCTGACCACCTTAGATCTCTAGGGTTTCATCGTGCCTCCATCGAGAACCTGCCACAGCCATCAGTTGCCCCTGAAACAATCCTATTCTCTCGGGTTTAGGGTTTACATGAAAAGAAAAAGGAGAAGAGATAAGGATGTGTGGGATTCTCTTTAACTCGAGCCAAAATCCCTACCCCTTATATAGGGAAGGGTATCCATGCCCCAGATCATTCATTCAAGGGAAAACAAACCCCTTTTCCTAATAGGAAAACATATTCCTTCATAGAGAAGTAATTGTTCTCTCTCTTATTTATTTCCTTGATATTCCTTATTACTTGGATATTTAGGAATACGAAAATTCTCCTCATTATTATCTTTCTCCTTGGCTTTTAATCCATTGGCCACGAAATTATATTTCCTTTTTGTAGAAAATACTTCCTTCTAATAATACCATGAAATTCATTCATTATGCATCACATTATCCTCTTATTTTGCTTTATTGGTATTTTCTCTTTCTTTTCCTTTATTGGGGCTCCTTGGACCCCAAGAAACTCTAAGATTTCGAAATTCCTTTTCCAGGATACTTATTATCCTTCTAGATGCATCTATATGCATTGTTTCTCATTATCATGTTTATTTCTTATTAAAATATCTCTTTTTGAGGATTTCTCTTGATTTCCCTTTTGTTTTCCTCATTGTTATTCCTGTTATCATTAGGAATCCTTGGGATATGAAATTCCACCAAGGATAACTCAATTATACCTCTTTCCACTTATTTTCCACATTTTACTATTGTTTTCAATTTCTTTCTTATTAAATAAATACTTAATTGATCTTTTCTTTTCTTATTGCATTATCTTTGCAACTTTGGACTCCTTGGGACCCAAGAAACCCATGTGACACGAAATCCACCTTTGGATTAAGTTCTTTTGCCTTCTAGAGGTTTCCACACCTTTCTTTTCTCAAAAACTCAATTATTCATTTACTAATTGAATTTCCTTATTATTGGGCCCAATATCCAATAAAGCCCACAACACAATCATCAAGGCTATTGTAAACGAAATCCATTTATTCAAAACAAATTATATCATTATTTGTTCCAATATCTTTAATATGAGAAACCAAAGGAACCCAAAAATTGGGGTTGTAACATCCTTCCCCTCTTATAAGAATTTTGCCCTCAAAATTCCATCAAGCAAGCAAACAAACAGGATAAGCCTTTCATATGTCCATCCTGGATCCCATGTGGCTTCACCCTTTCCATGGTTCTTCCCAAGAACCTTCATCATCTCATATTCTTCCATCTGAGTTCTTTCTTACCTTGGTATATCGTACCCTCATAGGGACTCAGGAAATTTCAGCCTCTCAAAAGTTGAATAGGTTCAGGGCTCAGCACATGACTTGGATACCTCACATAGTGCTCTAAATTAGAATCATAGAACACATTTATTCATCACATTATCCTGAGGGGAAAGGCTAAACACAACCATCTCCACCAATCCATCTCAAATGGACCCATATATCGGGGACTCAGCTTTCTCAGTTGTAGCTTAGAGGGGTCAGATTTTCACATCACATACTCTCCCATAGTGAACTGTATGTCAGTCTGCTTTGCATCAGCTCGTGACTCATGTCACCATTGGGCTCTCTCTCAGCCATTGCACGATCAAAGCGACTTCATCTGCACACACTATGGTTCTTTTCTGACCTTCGCGAGGCCTCCTTCACCAACATCATCATAATGAAGTGGTGACCGACACAACCTCCTTATAGAACTTCTTTCATCTCGATAATAGGCTATGGTAGTTAACATAACATCTTTAAGAACTGTCTCTTTCTATCACCCTGAATGAGCACACATGCTCTCATCAGACCCTCTAGTCTGGATCATACTAACCATTAGTATGGGGTGCTAAACTGTACTAACATCGAGTTCTTCAGGTATATACTTCCACCTCATGGGAGTGAACCTTTAGGTCATACTCAAGAACTTTTAAACTCGTATTATGGTGTAGTTGAACCATCTCTGTCACGTGTAGTTCAACTAAATCTATCCCATGATAGCACTCCCTTCCTTCTCATGTCATCCAGGTAGGGCGATCTACCATAACCCATATTGCATCTTGACCTTCTATGGTCTAACGAAGACTTACCACCACATCCATAGTGGTGAACTCCCATTCCTTCTTGGGGATTCTTTAACCTTAAAGTCAAAGCACTGGGTTACCGGTGTTCGTCCTTCACCCCTGGCTTGCATGGTCACCTGTCACATGCAACTCTATATTAAGCATCCCAAGTACTACTATCACTTACTATCTTTGTAGTATCATGGTGTTCGGTGATCTTAAAACCATGATCTCATGTATGTCAAGATTCCTCAAGCTTGATACCTCGGAAACCCTAAACCACTTTCTTCAGGGTTTCATCACGTTCCTTTCCAAAGAAGTGCATCTGAGGTTCTACAACCATCCTTTCATTCCATCACGGACTAGGCTGGCTAACCAAACAATCATTTACTAGATTAACCGCTATTGAAACATCTGGGTGTTAGCCAAACTTATCTTTTTTTTCTTTTTCGACTTAAGGTTAGCCTAGCAACCTCAACTTCATCTAGCTTCCAACTAAAACTAGGCAGCTATATCTCAACCAGAGCATTCATTACCACTTCTTATCCTTTGGTGTTAGGTAATGTTGAAGAAATACACCTCCATGTATTCCACTTATCATCTCATCTCAAACTCTAAGTTTTTTTTCATCAAGAAACTCTGAGCTCATCCTCATGGTGATCAAACTCAACCTTGCATAACTTGCAAGTTCCACATAGCTTATGCTAAAAACATCCTTATTTCTCTTACTATTTGCAAACCATCCATGTATCATTCACTCCACGGGTATGTTATCATCTTTGTCCTCATACCTTGTAGCAACATTCCAACTCACATCATCTCTATTCATGGTGTATGACATGTGTACTGTCCTATCTCTCACTCCCATAACAAGAGGAAATAACCATTTGGCTACAGTCCAAATACAGAGTTCTTCCTGTTCTAAGAGTAGAGATGGTACATCCCACCTTGCCAGTACACCTTCAAATCTAAATTGCAACGTGCCACATATGTCTCTACATCACAAACATCATGATATCAATAATTACTTCCATGGAAAACTGATCTCGAACCTACTTGGGTCACCACACAAGCCTTCATCATCTCCTCTAGGTCTATAGGGTGTCGGCACTTTGGGGTCATCCCTTTTCCCTTATGCATCCAGAGAGTGCCCTACTCATCTGCCCTTTGGGTCCCATGAGTTCATGAAGGTAATCAATCTCCTAACCCATGGCCCTCAGACAATGATAGTTGTTACCTCCCGACCCTATGGTCATGTGCAACTAGGGAATTAGGCAACTCCTTCCATCGATCTTATCCCTACCTGACCCTAGGATAGACTTAGGATTCTAACATAGTACATGTTCAACTTAGAACCTTACCCAAGCCTTCATCATCACTCTCAGCACTCATGACTGACTTTCACCCTTTCATAGGGGTCATGGCAACCTGCCTACCTTGGTCAGGCCCCGTATCGGTTACCTCCATGGTAACACATCCACATGTGCTTAGAGACTGTTATCTATGGGTCTACAGGTTCCTTCTCATACCATGTACTTTTTACTTAGCTTCTCAAGATCCTATGAGACCTCTTTAGGTTTCCTCAAAACCCACAAAACCGGTATACACCCTACCAAAGGGTCCCTCTCCCAGGATGGGAGGAAACTACAACTCTTGACAACAAGGTCACAAACATCCTTCGGGTTTACATTCATATGAGCATGCTTAACTCAGTAGCTACTAAGGCACAAGCGGACCACCTACTAATCCATGCTAGGTCACACTTGTTCTCATCCTCAACCTTATACCAACTTAGTTGAGACGTCTTACTTCGGAAAATAAGATCAACTAATGCAGAAGCGGTTTATTGGCAGTGGAATTATGAAAAATCACTAGAAATTTAAAACTTTTTGGAAAGAGATCATTAGAACATAAAACTCTTTTATAAGAAAACATGATAACTGTTTACAACATGTTTTGACATCACATCTCTTGTGAAATCACCTCTCGAATGATTAGATACACCCATTGCCCTGTTATCTATACAAGACAAGATACAAAAAAATCTCGAGGCTTAAAGCAAAAAACCTTAGACCTACTGACTCCTAGGACCTGAGAGTACAGAGACGACATAAGACATACTAACTACAAAACTCGACAGTCAGTATCTCCACCTGAGATTCAATGCTGCCCCTGGTGTTGTTGCTGTTGATACTGCTCACCCTCATATGGGTTTCTCCGTCCTCAACGTCCACCTAAAAAGTTGAAATCTACGGGAGTGAGACAATCTTAAATAATTGTCCCAACGAGAGTTATAACTCTCCACCAGAAACTTTGTTATAGAAAATAAAGAATAACATAAGCAAAGTAACTTAACTCATCTAACAGCAAGTTTGATAATAAGTAAAGTAACTTCTATGTAAGCAATCACTTCATTAAGGAATAGGAATATAAACAGTGTAACATCAATCATTGTTTCTCGTAGTTCAACCTAAGCAAATATGCTATGTAGTTGATTATGTTTTACAAACATTATTATGCCATGCGGAGATGAGGTATACCACTCATACTCCAACCGATCACTACTAAGTCGCATCGGTATCATACATAGGTCATCAAAAGAGGTAGATTCTTATGACCTCATCTTCCTCGGTCAGTGTGAGGATCAACATGTTGGACATCTCGTGTCTCTGCTAAGATAGCTTACCAGGGTATTCTGGCACTTCTCTATTAGAGTCACAGTGGCATTCTATACTCTCTTCGTCATCGAAAGATCTCTTGATTATCTCTCATCGATGCGGCATTAAAGATTCCCTCGGGAGATTAGTGAAACATCACCCCGGCATAAACATATAGTGAAGGGTTGATAGATTAAGATACATCTACATCAATTCCTACATTAGGACGTAAGGATATTCACGTCCATAATCCCCCACATACTCAAAAGTATGTGATCCAGGATTCCCCTTAGGAAAACCTATTTCACCATCATTTAGCTTCTGACAATGATGGATCTATGATCAGGGCTCTACATGGTATGATTATAATTGATTATTTAGGTACATTTCAGTATTCTTTTAACATCAAGCATGTTTCCAAGCATTTAACTACTAAAGCACTGCTATAAAAGAAGAATACTAAATGTATCAAGTTTAACTCACATCAATTATCATCTGGATATCAATTCTTAATCATTTCATTACTATGATTCAAGAATAGGGGTGTTCAAACCCTCAATTCATCATAAGTCATCTAATCAGCATGACCTTGATGTTGCTCATGGCTCTTACAGCCCATTAGTCTCATATGTTGCCACTTAAACTTAGGCAACATACTATATATCACTATTCATAAAGCCTATAACATGCTTTCAGTGAATATGATATCATAACCCTTACCTGGCTATGATCACTTCTTGTAAGAACCTGCACGGTTAATTCAATTGACAACAATGAACAATTCATTTCCAGATCAAAAATTTATAAAGCAGAAATAACCTTTCAATTCAAGGTTTGTACCATCATACCTTTACTAAGGCCAGGTTCCCTTATTAATATAATTAGGATTATTCAATCTCTTTCATTATGATTGGAATAATGATACCTCATCTCATACTTCAATCATGAAGTTTCATGCTTAGAAGCATAACTTGGAATTATGGTTTATTGTACATATCATCACATTACCTTCAATTAGGGTTTACTATTCATATTACATGGTATTACCCTAAAATTAGGGTTTACTATTCACTTCATAGCAATTTGAGTTCATAGCCTCATCATGTATGAAGATCATCACCATTGATGTCCTCAAATTAGGTTAAGATTCATTAATCACCATAATTAGGGTTTCCATGATCTCACTTTGGTGGATCATACCCTAATCATGTGCATTCACTAGTATTGAATGTATTTTACTTGACTTTCATTCATATTAGGAGCCTTCTCTCTCCTCTCACTAATAGATGATGTTTACATCACTCTAGATTAGGTTAGGTCAAGTCATCTTTGATTAACATAAGTCAAGTCATCACCATAATGTCATTAGGGTTTGCTTGATTAAGGGGTGTTTGTCTACTTGAACCCTTCAAGGGTACCTTGGTAATGTTCACCATTAACCATAACATGGAACAAACTACTAGTTACTTAACCCCTTAATGTCTTTAGGTATCATTAGGTTTTAGACTAATCAACCATTGGACCATCTAAGCCTTCAAGGCATTAAGCATTCTTAACCCTAAAAGTCCCCAAACGGTTTCACACTTCAACCTCCAAACGGTTTTGAAACCGCATGGAGGGGTTGATTGTTTGGTAACTTTGACCCTCAAGACCGCATGGACATGTTCACACTCAAGACTGTTTGCCCTTAAACGGTCTTGAAACCGTTTGATCATGTTGACCGTTTGGCCATGGTTGACTTTGAAACCGCATGAACAAATTTGCCTTGAAACTGCATGACCTTAAACGGTTTGGAAACCGCATGAGTCCAAACGGTTTTGAAACCATTTGGGCCCAAACGGTCTTGAGACCATTTGCCCCCAAACGGTCTTGAGACCGTTTGGTCCAAACATCTCAAAACCACATGGACCTAGAAAGTGCATCAACACTTGCAATCGATTAGGGTTTTCAATGTTGAACCCCTCAATTGGTCCCATACATGTTAACCACTTATCAATTGAGTCAATTAGGTTTATCCTTAACCAGTTTGACACTCAATTGACCCTCAATTGATAGCCAATTAGGGTTGGAACCAATTGAATTAGGGTTTGTAATCGATCAACCATCAACATCCATCAACATGATTCTAATTGAAGTTGAACCCATCAACTATCACCCAATTAGGCCATGACCTGACCCAAACGGTCTTGAGATCGTTTGGACATCCTCCAAACGGTCTTGAGACCGTTTGCCCAAAGTCCCATCAAAAACTAAGTCAATTTGTTAAGGGTTGAACCCTAATTAAGTCACCAAATCAGCACTTTGATTGTTTCAACAACCTATGATGATTGGACCTTCAATTGATCAAATTGTCTTAACCCTAGACCTTCAAATGGTCTGGGGTGATCTCCAAACGGTCTTGAGACCGTTTGGATGATCCCCAAATGGTTTTGAAACCGTTTGGGCCACTCAACCCAAACTTCAACATAATTGGTCCTTGAAATCAGCAATTGAACCCGATTAGGGTTTAGATGATTAAAGTGCCTTCAACTTGGGATTTACTTGCAATTAAATTATGATTCTTTGTAGATGATTAATTCATAATGTGTCCAGCAGACCCTCAAATGGTCAATGCCTGGTCAAACCTCCCAAACGGTTTTGAAACCGTTTGAGTCTAAACGGTTTTGCAAACCGCATGAATCCAAATGGTTTTGAAACCGTTTGGACCAAAAGGGTGGGAGACCGTTTGATAAATTTGCCTAGGTATTCATGCCCATCGTCATCTACCTTGAGACTAAGATATGTTCTTCACGGTTTTGCTTGCAAGAGTGCAAGGGAAGGTAGGGGGAAAGAAGAACTAGCAACTATCACATAGAAAAAGAGAAGCATAACAAAGCATAAGGGTTTAGAGTTATAAAACCCGCCTTAATGTTGTCCCTAGAGCTCCAAGCTTCCAAGCTTTTAATGGTGTCCTGAGCTCCACAGGTTGTCCAAGGTCGTTTCTCCAAGAATTGGTTGGGAAAGGATGGCTAGAAGGAAGAACTAAGTAAGAAAAGCTAGTCTACCAACCTTGTATCATGAATTCCTCCATGAATCCGAGCAAGATGAGGATCAAAGCTTACCTAGAACTCCTTAGCCATTCTCCTCTGCTCCAGAGCTCTGCCTTAGTCGGTCCAAGCAAGAAGATAAGAAGGGAAGTGAAGGAAACGATCCTTGCTAAGTGAGAAAAGGTGTATATATACTTTGGGTAAAACTTCAACATAAGGACAACTAGTTTCTTCATTTCTCAACTAGGCCCCTCTCTCCTTTATGGGCACATCCCTCCTTCTTTTCTTAAGCAAAACTTCTTCTTAAACCAAGGTCTATAGGAAAGAAAGCCAAACATCCTACTAAGTTGTACACATAAAAGGGCCATTTTGCATACAACTTGATTATTGTATTTTCAAGAATTATCCTTCTTATCTGATTATTCAAATGAAGTGCCCTCTTCATCATTTTTATTATAGTTGATGCCAAGAGTTATAAAAGATACTCTAGAAGGTGTATTTTACAAGTTGCACCTTATATTTTGGGTAAATTACACTTATACACTAAAATTAGGGTTTTAAAGCACAAGGATTGCTCCACAAGTTGCATCTTGGTGCCCAAGCTTGGAGAATCCATCATACTTCATCATATTCATTCTTATGATGCCTAAACATCAAAGGAACATCTAAAAATGTGTAATTTTCAAGTTAACCCTTCTAATTGGGCAATTTGCACATAGGTCCCTGTACTACAAAATAATATTAAAACATTGTTTAAAAAGGGCAGAAATAGAAATATATGTTTCCTCAGGAGCTTTAATTACATGCCACAAGATAATCTCAATCATCTAATTACATAATTAAGCAAAACACCTAGGGTTAGTCCATAACCCAGGTCAGGGATGTTACAAATTATCCACCCCTTACAAGGATTTCGTCCCCGAAATCAACAAAACATATTAAGAGAAAAGAGCAGGGTATTTCCTTCTCATCTCTTCCTCTAGTTCCCATGTGGCTTCTTCAATACCATGATGATTCCAGAGGACTTTCACAAGTCTTATGTATTTCTTTTTTAGCTTTTTAATTCTGTTATCAAGGATTGACACTGGTCCTTCCTCATAAGTTATATCATCATTCAATTCTACTTCCATAGGTTGTAGAACTGACTATGTATTAGGGTGACATTTCCTCAACATAGAAATGTGAAACACAGGGTGTAACCTCTGTAAATCTAGTGGCAACTCTAGTTTATAGGCTACCTTTCCAACCCATTCAATGATTGGGTAAGGCCCCATAAATCTAGGAGCTAACTTCCCTTTCCTTCCAAATCTCAGAACTCCTTTCCAAGGTGAGACTTTGAGGTACACTCTGTCTCCAACCTGGAATTCTAAGGGTCTACAGTGTCTATCATCATAAGATTTCTGCCTATCCTGTGCAGCCTTAATCTGTTGTTGTATTACTTTAATCTTTTTTGTGGTCTGCTGCACAAGATCGGACCTAACAGCTGATGTTCACCAGTTTCATACCAGCATAGGGGTGATCTACAACGTCTTCCATAAAAAGCTTCATAAGGATCCATATCAATGCTATGTTGATAGCTATTGTTGTAGGCAAACTCTATTAAGCTTAGGTGTAGATCCCAACTCCCTGTAAACTGGAGAACACATGCTCTCATCAAGTCTTCCAAGGTCTGTATAGTCCTTTCCGACTATCCATCGGTCTGTGGATGAAAGGTTGTACTAAACCTTAACTGGGTGCCTAAAGCTTTGTGAAGTCGTTCCCAAAAACGACTCGTAAACTGGGGTCCTCTATCAGAAACAATGGTGACTGGAATACCATGCAGCCGCACTATCTCTTCAACATACAAGTGTGCTAGCTTCTCAGCAGAATAGGTTGTTTTGACAGGTAAGAAATGCGCTATCTTTGTCAACCTATCAACTATTACCCAAATGGAATCATGCCCTTTGTTTGTCCTGGGTAGGCCAACAACAAAGTCCATGGTTACATGATCCCACTTCCATTGTGGTATGGTAAAGGTTGCATTGTTTCTACAGGCTTCTGATGTTCAGCTTTAACCTGCTGACACACCGGACATCTCATAACAAACTCAGCAACATCCTTTTTCATCCCAGGCCACCAATACATATCTCTCAAGTTTCGATACATCTTGGTGCTTCCTGGATGCATAGCATACATCGAAGAATGAACTTCTTCCAAGACTAACTTTCTTAAGTTATCCACATCCGACACTATCATCCTACCATGATAACAGGCTACTTGGTCATCTGAGTCATGGAAACCATCTCGTTTCTCGTCACCATACTCTGATTTAATTTGTTGAACTACATGATTAACTTGTTGTGTTTCCTTGATCTGCTCTCTTAGGGTAGGTTTTATATGCATCTCAGCTAACAACCCGGCTAACAATGACACCTTTAAATGTACATTATCTTGCCTTAAGGAGATAAGAATATCTCTTCTAGAGCATACTAAAGAGTTTAGTTGTGCCCTATCTAAGGTTGATGTTGCTGATTTCCTACTCAAGGCATCTGCAACCACATTGGCCTTCCCTGGATGGTAATAAATTGTACAATCGTAGTCCTTGATTAACTCCATCCAACGACGTTGCCTCATGTTAAGTTTGTGCTGAGAGAAGATATACTTAAGGTTTTTATGATCAGTGAAAATCTTGAATGTCTCTCCATAGAGGTAATGTCTCCAGATCTTCAAAGCATGAACCACATCAGCTAACTCCAGATCGTGTGTTGGATAATTCTCCTCGTGTTTCTTAAGTTGCCGAGAAGCAAAAGAAATCACTTGCTTATCCTGCATCAACACACATCCAAGTCCATTCCTGGAGGCATCACAGAAAACCACGTATCCTTTGCCTTGCTCAGGTAACACAAGTACAGGTGCACTTGTCAACCTCTCCTTCAGCAACTGGAAAGATTGCTGACACTTGTCACTCCAGGCAAAAGGAACATCCTTCCGGGTCAACTTGGTCAAGAGTAAGGATATGGAACTGAAGTTCTTAATGAACCTTCGGTAAAAGCCAGCCAACCCTAAGAAACTACGGATCTCCGTCGGTGTCTTCGGTTGTTCCCATTATAGAACAGATTCTACCTTTTTAGGATCAACACAAATACCCGAGGCAGATATCACATGTCCAAGGAAAGATACTTCCAGTAACCAGAACTCACACTTGCTGAACTTAGTGTATAGCTTGTGTTCTCCTAACAAAGTTAGAGCCTGACGAAGATGTTGTTCATGCTGTTGAGCATCTCTACTATAGATCAGAATGTCATCTATGAAGACAACAACACACTGATCGAGGAAAGGTCGGAAGATTCTATTCATGAGTTCCATAAATGCAGTTGGTGCATTAGTTAGTCCAAACGACATAACTATGAACTCGTAGTGACCATACCTTGTCCTAAAAGTAGACTTGGATATGTCACTATCCTTAATACGGAGTTGATGATATCCTGACCTCAAATCTATCTTTGAGAAGACGGTTGCACCACGCAACTGGTCAAAGAGATCATCAATCCTTGGTAGAGTGTACTTGTTCTTTATTGTTACTTTATTTAATTGTCTGTAATCAATGCACAACCGTATTGATCCGTCTTTCTTTTTAACGAAAAGGGACGGAGCACCCCAAGGCGAAGTACTCGGTCGGATGAAACCCTTCTCAAGCAATTCTTGAAGTTGTTTCTTGAGGCGCCATCCTATACGGTGTCTGTGCTATAGGTTGTGTGTCTGGGATCAAATTGATTTCAAAATCAATTTCCCGAGGTGGCGGCACACCTGGAAGTTATTCAGGAAATACATCTTCAAATTCCCTAACTACAGGAACTTCGGCAGGGTTAGGACTATCCATGGTAGTATCTACCAAATGGGCCAAGAATGCATCACATCCTTGCCTCATCAGCTTCTCAGCAACCATATCTGACATAAGACAGGTGGGTAGAATCTTTCTCTCTCCTTGAAAGATCCATGTGTCACTATCATCAGCAAACACATCTTGCTTGGATTCGCAATCCAAGACAACCCTATACCTTTCCAAGGTATCCATCCCAAGTATTATGTCAAATCCTTGCATCTCAAGTGGTATAAGATCAACTTGAATGCGATGATCAGAAAAGAAGAGGATGCAGGGAGAGCATACCTCCTGCAACACCGCAGACCCCTTCAACGGAGTCTCAAGCAACAGGCTATCTACCCTATGACTGACTGTCATATTGCAGTTACGAATCACTCTTCGAGTGATAAAGGAGTGCGTAGAACCTGGGTCAATCAAAACAGATACAACACAGGATGTAGACATATCAGAATATAACAATTCCATCTGACCTGCCACAACCCAAGGGTTGATCACGGCATCAGGTGGATTCATTACATAGAACCTTGTTGTTGCCTGTGGTTGATTCGATGCTGACGATCCAGCTTGGGACGCTTGTCCACGTCCTCTAGATACTCCTGGAAACTACCTCCTCTGGGATCCTTGCTGACTCTGCCGCTGTGGTTGTGTTACACTTGCTGGTCTGGCTCTACAGTCTTTCATCAAATGCCCCACTTTTCCACATATATAACAACTTCTATCTAGTTGTTGTGGTCTTGGTGGTCCTGTAACTGACATAGATGCTGAACTGCGAGCCCCTTGTAGTGGTAGGCTTCTTCCTCTACCTCTACTTGGTGTCCACTGTGTCTGAGCACTAGGTCTAGGTGGTGGTGGTGTAGACACAGAAAATCTAGGTTTCTTGAAGTCTCTAGATGAAGATCCCTGGAACTGAGGATATCTCTTATGGGTTTGCCTCTTCTCTGCTATGGACCTCTCTATCCTTCGAACTGACTCAACGAAGGTAGAAAACCTTTCCCGATTCTCTAGAGCAGACACGGGAGTAGTTAACTCAACGTTTAACCCCTTCTCGAAACGTCTGATCCTTTCTTCATCTGTAGCAGCCATATGCGGATAGAACCGCAACAACTCCATGAACTTAGCCTCGTACTCACTAATGTTCATCAGACCTTGCCTTAACCTCTCGAACTGAGAGATTTTCTCATCCAAGAACGTCTTAGGAAAATATCTATTGATAAATTCCAGTCAGAAGACTTCCCAGGCAATCTCCACACTAGGCCTCTTCTGTTCTTCCATGGTCCACCAGTGACCAGCACTCCCCTTGAGAAGATAGACAGCATGTCTAACCTTCTCAGCTTCTGGGATGTTCAGGATTCTAAAGGCCTTCTCTAGTTCGGTTAACCATAGGTCGGCATCTGCGGGATCAGCTGTTCCAAAGTACTCAGTTGCTCCGACTCGGCGAAGTCGCTCGAATGTCTTACCGATTCCTTATCCTTCGGGTGGTTAGGTGCCCTAGGTGCAGGCATGGGCATCCTATCTTGTTATATGTGTCATGGCAGTCATAAACTGCCTGAACATAGTCTGAACAGCTGGGTTCCCCATGTCAGCTGGGTTAAACTGAAGTGGCTCCATGGGTGGCTCAGGTACAGGTTGTTCTATCTCCGGGTTTCTTACACCTTCTCGGGGTGCAGCAACACTACTCTCTACCACATACTCCTCATGTGGTTCAGACATCCTTAACTTATCTTCTTCTCCTGAGGAGCAGAAGACACTATTAGATATACTGGAAAACACTAAGAATAGACTCGACATCCTAAGTCCTATGTCTCTGTAGACTCAGCGAACCTAGAGCTCTGATACCACTAAACTTGAGACGTCTTACTTCGGAAAACAAGATCAACTAATGCGGAAGCGGTTTACTGGCAGTGGAATTATGAAAAATCACTAGAAATTTAAAACTTTTTGGAAAGAGATCATTAGAACATAAAACTCTTTTATAAGAAAACATGATAACTGTTTACAACATGTTTTGACATCACATCTCTTGTGAAATCACCTCTCGAATGATTAGATACATCCATTGCATTGTTATCTATACAAGACAAGATACAAAAAAATCTCGAGGTTTAAAGCCAAAAACCTCAGACCTACTGACTCCTAGGACCTGAGAGTACAGAGACGACATAAGACATACTAACTACAGAACTCGGTAGTCGATATCTCTACCTGAGATTCACTGCTGCCCCTGGTGTTACTGCTGCTGATACTGCTCACCCTCAGATGGGTTTCTCCGTCCTCGACGTCCACCTAAAAAGTTGAAATCTACGAGAGTGAGACCATTTTAAATAATTGTCCCAGCGAGAGTTATAACTCTCCGCCAGAAACTTTGTTATAGCAAATAAATAATAACATAAGCAAAGTAACATAATTCATCTAACAACAGGTTTGATAATAAGTAAAGTAACTTCTACGTAAGCAATCACTTCATTAAGGAATAGGAATATAAACAGTGTAACATCAATCATTGTTTCTCATAGTTCAACCTAAGCAGATATGCTACGCGGTTGATTATGTTTTACAAACATTATTATGCCATGCAGAGATGAGGTATACCGCTCATACTCCAACCAATCACTACTAAGTCGCATCGATATCATACATAGGTCATCAAAAGAGCCAGATTCTTGTGACCTCATCTTCCTCAGTCAGTGTGAGGATCAACATGTAGGACATCTCATGTCTCTGCTAAGATAGCTTACCAGGGTATTCTGGCACTTCGCTATTAGAGTCACAGTGGCATTCTGTACTCTCTTCATCATCTAAAGATCTCTTGATTATCTCTCATCGATGTGGCATTAAAGATTCCCTCAGGAGATTAGTGAAACATCACCCCGGCATAAACATATAGTGAAGGGTTGATAGATTAAGATACATATACATCAATTCCTACACTAGGACGTAAGGATATTTGCGTCCATAATCCCCCACATACTCAAAAGTATGTGATCTAGGAGTTCCCTTAGGAAAACCTGTTTCACCATCATTTAACTTCTGACAATGATGGATCTATGATCAGGGCTCTACATGGTATGATTATAATTGATTATTTAGGTACATTTCAGTATTCTTTTAACATCAAGCATGCTTCCAAGCATTTAACTATTAAATCACTGCTATAAAAGAAGAATACTAAATGTATCAAGTTTAACTCACATCAATTATCATATGGATATCAATTCTTAATCATTTCATTACTATGATTCAAGAATAGGGGTGTTCAAACCCTCAATTCATCATAAGTCATCTAATCAGCATGACCTTGATGTTGCTCATGGCTCTTACAGCCCATTAATCTCATATGTTGCCACTTAAGCTTAGGCAACATGCTATATATCACTATTCATAAAGCCTATAACATGCTTTCAGTGAATATGATATCATAACCCTTACCTGGCTATGATCACTTCTTGTAAGAACATGCATGGTTAATTCAATTGACAACAATGAACAATTCATTTCCAGGTCAGCAATTTATAAAGCAGAAATAACCTTTCAATTCAAGGTTTGTACCATCATACCTTTACTAAGGCCAGGTTCCCTTATTAATATAATTAGGATTATTCAATCTCTTTCATTATGATTGGAATAATGATACCTCATCTCATACTTCAATCATGAAGATTCATGCTTAGAAGCATAACCTGGAATTATGGTTTATTGTACATATCATCACATTACCTTCAATTAGGGTTTACTATTCATATTACATGGTATTACCCTAAAATTAGGGTTTACTATTCACTTCATAGCAATTTTATTTCATAGCCTCATCATGTATGAAGATCATCATCATTAATGTCCTCAAATTAGGTTAAGATTCATTAATCACCATAATTAGGGTTTCCATGATCTCACTTTGGTGGATCATACCCTAATCATGTGCATTCACTCATATTGAATGTATTTTACTTGACTTTCATTCATATTAGGATCCTTCTCTCTCCTATCACTAATAGATGATGTATACATCACTCTAGATTAGGTTAGGTCAAGTCATCTTTGATTAACATAAGTCAAGTCATCACCATAATGTCATTAGGGTTTGCTTGATTAAGGGGTGTTTGTCTACTTGAACCCTTCAAGGGTACCTTGGTAATGTTCACCATTAACCATAACATGGAACAAACTACTAGTTACTTAACCCCTTAATGTCTTTAGGTATCATTAGGGTTTAGACTAATCAAACATTGGACCATCTAAGCCTTCAAGGCATTAAGCATTCTTAACCCTAAAAGTCCCCAAACGGTTTCACACTTCAACCTCCAAACGGTTTTGAAACCGCATGGAGGGGTTGACCGTTTGGTAACTTTGACCCTCAAGACCGCATGGACATGTTCACACTCAAGACCATTTGCCCTTAAACGGTCTTGAAACCGTTTGATCATGTTGACCGTTTGGCCAAGGTTGACTTTGAAACCGCATGAACAAATTTGCCTTGAAACCGCATGACCTTAAACGGTTTGGAAACCGCATGAGTCCAAACGGTTTTGAGACTGTTTGCCCCCAAACAGTCTTGAGACCGTTTGGTCCAAACATCTCAAAACCGCATGGATCTAGAAAATGCATCAACACTTGCAATCGATTAGGGTTTTCAATGTTGAACCCCTCAATAAGTCTCATACATGTTAACCACTTATCAATTGAGTCAATTAGGTTTATCCTTAACCAATTTGAGAATAAATTGACCCTCAATTGATAGCCAATTAGGGTTGGAACCAATTGAATTAGGGTTTGTAATCGATCAACTATCAACATCCATCAGCATGATTCTAATTGAAGTTGAACCCATCAACTATCACCCAATTGGGCCATGACCTGACCCAAACGGTCTTGAGATTGTTTGGACATCCTCCAAACGGTCTTGAGACCATTTGCCCAAAGTCCCATCAAAAACTAAGTCAATTTGTTAAGGGTTGAACCCTAATTAAGTCACCAAATCAGCACTTTGATTGTTTCAACAACCTATGATGATTGGACCTTCAATTGATCAAACTGTCTTAACCCTAGACCTTCAAACGGTCTTGGGTGATCACCAAACGGTCTTGAGACCGTTTGGGTGATCCCCAAACAGTTTTAAAACCGTTTGGGCCACTCAACCCAAACTTCAACATAATTGGTCCTTGAAATCAGCAATTGAACCCGATTAGGGTTTAGATGATTAAAGTGCCTTCAACTTGCGATTTACTTGCAATTAGATTATGATTCTTTGTAGATTATTAATTCATAATGTGTCCAGCAGACCCTCAAATAGTCAACGTCTGGTCAAACCTCCCAAACGGTTTTGAAACCGTTTGAGTCTAAATGGTTTTGCAAACTGTTTGGACCAAAAGGGTGGGAGACTGTTTGATAAAGTTGCCTAGGTATTCACGCCCATCATCATCTACCTTGAGACTAAGATTTGTTCTTCATGGTTTTGCTTGCAAGAGTGCAAGGGAAGGTAGGGGGAAAGAAGAACTAGCAACTATCACATAGAAAAAGAGAAGCATAACAAAGCATAAGGGTTTAGAGTTATAAAACCCGCCTTAAAGTTGTCCCTAGAGCTCCAAGCTTCCAAGCTTTTAATGGTGTCCTGAGATCCATAGGTTGTCCAAGGTCGTTTCTCCAAGAATTGGTTGGGAAAGGACGGCTAGACGGAAGAACTAAGTAAGAAAAGCTAGTCTACCAACCTTGTATCATGAATTCCTCCATGAATCTGAGCAAGATGAGGATCAAAGCTTACCTAGAACTCCTTATCTGTTCTCCTCTACTCCAGAGCTCTTCCTTAGTCGGTCCAAGCAAGAAGATAAGAAGGGAAGTGAAGGAAATGATCCTTTCTAAGTGAGAAAAGGTGTATATATACTTTGGGTAAAACTTCAACATAAGGACAACTAGTTTCTTCATTTCTCAACTAGGCCCCTCTCTCCTTTATGGGCACGTCCCTCCTTCTTTTCTTAAGCAAAACTTCTTCTTAAGCCAAGGTCTAGAGGAAAGAAAGCTAAACATCCTACTAAGTAGTACACATAAAAGGGCCATTTTGCATACAACTTGATTATTGTATTTTCAAGAATTATCCTTCTTATCTGATTATTCAAATGAAGTGCCCTCTTCATCATTTTTATTCTAGTTTATGCCAAGAGTTATAAAAGATACTCTAGAAGGTGTATTTTACAAGTTGCACCCCATATTTTGGGTAAATTGCACTTTACACCAAAATTAGGGTTTTAAAGCACAAGGATTGCTCCACAAGCTGCATCTTGGTGCCCAAGCTTGGAGAATCCATCATACTTTATCATATTCATTCTTATGATGTCTCAACATCAAAGGAACATCTAAACATGTGTAATTTGCAAGTTAACCCTTCTAATTGGGTAATTTGCACATAGGTCACTGTACTACAAAATAATATTACAACATTGTTTAAAAAGAGCAGAAATATATATGTTTCCTCATGAGCTTTAATTACATGCCACAAGATAATCTCAAGCATCTAATTACATAATTAAGCAAAACACCTAGGGTTAGTCCATAACCCAGGTCAGGGATGTTACATTAGTTGTGAGGGGTTCATCAAACATACCTTTAACTTAAGGGGTTTCTTTTTCCTCTACACAAGAGGAGTACCATGCTCGAAACTATGGAGACTTAAATCTCATCATGAGCATCGGGTACACTGCTTCCCCTCTTAGGCCTAGGAACCCTAGGTCCACCTTTGGGTATCCAACTGCATGCTCAATCTCTTAACCACGAATCAAGCATGTCCAAGGTATATCATGTACTCCCATGATCCTTTTATTTGAGCAACACCTCAGAGTTGAGTCCTCCTCAAGGACAACCAACTAGGTATAAAGCCTCACAACTGGTTACTTAAACATCCTCATGGTCTAAGGTACTCTTTGTCTCATCTCAGCAGGTAACCACTTATACCATAGGCACATAGGTACCAGAAGCATCATCCTCTCTCTAGGGTTTGGTTCCTCTAAAGGCAACCAAGATATCATCAGCCTCCAGGGGTCAAGCATAAGGAAACCATTATCATCCACTTAGGTCACGTCATCCTCAACTCCCCACTGTTCCTCATATCTCGAGGTTTTAGGCTTCCAACCTCCTAGCTGGGGTCTTACTTTCTCTCTCTAGAGCTAACTCCACCTCCAGCCATACTACTAGAGGTTCTCTCTCCATGAAGGATCAAGCTCACAGGCATACCTCTACGTGGGTGAAGCCTATGCTCAAACTTATGTTTGCTCAAGATTATCCATAGCCCCTTATGCTTATCTCATAAGCCATCCATCATGTCCTTCTGGCCTCAGTTTTAACTTACTGCTCATACTACTGATGTACTCTAGGGGCAAGCTATATCCTATTTGCAACAGCCCATAAGGTTTCTATAGGTTCTTCTCTAACCTCATCCATGAAGGAGCTATTCTTTGCTCCAACATGCACGACCCTTCCCAGGGTTGGGTTGCCAAAGGTGATAGGGAATCCAACCTCTCATGGCTTGTATGGCAAACCAAAGGCATGTACATCCAACCTCCCAGTCAACCATGACATCTAACTCATCATGTCATCTCTCTCTCTAACATCCACTTAGGGTTAGGGTTAACGTCATCCTCAGAGGATGTGCTAGGTCTCCACTTTTAATGGAGGTCTCTACCTCCAAGACTAACTCTCTCTACTCATCCTCCTGACAAGGAGGTCTAGCCTCAGGTCTCTCCTGCGGTCATGACAACTTATGTCATACGACCTAAGCATGTATCTATTCTTTAGTTTATGCTTAACCTATTAAGCTCATGTCCATGACATCTTATTTACATGCTTTTCATTAATTTGGTGGAGGATTACTTAGACCTTATTAACCTTACCCATACCTCAAGAGGGTGAGGAGAAGAGAGAAAACCCTAATCCTTAAGGTCCTTAACAGAATTTGAGTTGAGAAGGAATGAACAAGATGAGTGAGTCCTAAAGGTATCTTATTTTGAGTCATATCCTAAGACATCGGCCGGGCAGCCACACAATCCGGGAGTCCTCATATTCTGACTAGAGGTGCGGAGGAAAATATTGCTAGCCCCCAAACGTGATCCTTTTCTAGACACCTCAGTCTTTCAGACAATCCTCTAATAACTCCCTCGGTTCTATGGAATTTGTAAAATTTAATAATTATTAAAGATTAAGTGAGGAACCTATGCTCTGATACCAAATGTAACGACCCCGTCTCCCGGTAACCCCCACTTAAGGGAGACCAAGAGATCAAATTCGTTATCCCAATAAACCAGATCAAAGGTTTGACAAATAATCAATAATAATTATGAATTCTACTAACTAAACTGGAATTGGGTATAAAATTAAAACTTTACTTACCTTTGAAAAACTTTGTAAATCTATCTATCCAGAGCTTGAATTGATCTATCTAATCCTCCTTGCACTTTATTTCTTAATTTCATAATGTGTCACTTTACTGTTTGTTCATTTCAGGGTTGTACCTAAAACGCTGACAAACAAAACATCGATCAGTATATGGGAATATACTGGTATGTGGGGACATCCAAAATTTCACAGATATGGCTAACAATTTAATAATCACAATCAAATTATTTAATAAGACAATTTACATTTTCAATGTGTCATTCTCCACCACTTTTGCCCTAACCCTGGCATACCCCTCTAGGGTTTCTCTTTTGCCATTGACTTAAGGCCACCTTCTCAATCCCGAGCTTGGTGCCTGGGAGTCACCTCTCATGGTCCTCCATAGTCATGCATCATAGACCACCTTCTCATTCTTGAGCTTGGTGTCTGGGGTCACCTCTCAGGGTGCCCATGGGTTTACCCTCTTGGGCCTGACCTTTATGGCATCTTCCATCAGGGTGTCATGTAGGTGCGAGAATTCACATGTATATATAACTGTGATAGCCATAGTGACTTTATAATTGCAGTATGAACATCCAAATTGTTTAGATTTCATTCAATGCGAGGAAACATCCGGAAAATCCTCGGGAAACTAATGTGATTAACCATAATTAACCACATACCTGTCAGGCAGAGTCAGGTGCAGGAATAATCCAATCAAGCAAGTAATCCAGAATCAAGCAAGCACATAATTCAGTGCTGAAATTACAATCAATTCCTTTTTATCAAAATCTATCCAAACCATCTTGATACTTATGGTTTCTATTCATTTTTAGGGTTTCTTCCTCTTTTTAGGGTTTACTTTACAATTAGGGTTTTACTTCCCTTTACTCTTTTTAAACCCTAATTTCTCATCTATCCTTCATGAAAGTTATTAAGGTTACCTTTTACAAACACATAACCTTGATTCCAGATTAATACACAATTAACCATCCATTAAGTCCATTAAGCCTCTTTTACATTAAAGCTATCATTTTTATCCTTTTTAATACATGACAAAGTCATTATGCTCGTTTGTCATCAATTCGTAGTTCATTATGCTCTAATTCACATATGAACGTTATTTATCATTAATTCTACCTTTTATCTATTAGGAAACCCTAATTTCCACATGAAGGGTATTTAACCACAATTAGGAACTTTAATGCTCGAAATATCTTAGAATCATCATATCTTAACTTTATTCATGATCTTGAATAATTAAAGCCATTAAGAGTCGCATTTACCAATATTAGGGTTTCAAGGCCCATTAAAACATATTCATACACATGAACTCTCAATTAAACTAATTACGTGCAAAATTCATCTTTTTCGATCTTAATGTATCTCTTTATGATTAACAGGTTAATATCAACTTTAATCATCAATTAAACCCTACTAAATATATTAATCAACTCAAAATAGGGTTTCTTAATCATTAAAGTATTAAAGTTGATAACTTCCGTTACCTTTCGAATTTCAAGAAAAATTAGCCTCTAAATATATTTTTATTGGATTCCTCTCATTTTCCTGAGCAAAATTCATATTTTATGCGTAACCATACGAGCTACCATTCAAGAGATATGAATTTAGCAAAAATCACTTACTTTGGGCCAATCGGAGGGCGCCACGTCACTTCGTCCCATGCAACGTCGCTTGACTTATTTGGAAACATAATGAAATGTCTGAATTTCCCTTGGTTAAATTCCCGGCTCATCCACACCCGGAGGGGCATAACCGTCCACTCTCAGTTTGGTTGTCTTCAACCTCGTGAGCCCTAGCTGCGGCCCACTGCAGCGGCTCGTGAGGTTTCTTCCTCTCCTCCCTTGCACCCCTAGCACGCCGGTGATGATCCCATGGCCTCCGCCACCCTCCGTTGTACTTATAGAGGTCTATAGCTACGGTCGAGGTGGTCGGAAATTGAGCCGATGTCTGCACCCATCGCGGCACAACCTACAGGTCCGCTGGGTGATATGAGCGGAGATGGGAGCAAGGAAAAGGTGGCTGACCACCTTAGATCTCTGGGGTTGCATCGTGCCTCCATCGAGAACCTGCCACAGCCATCATTTGCCCCCGAAACAGTCCTATTCTCTCGGGTTTAGGGTTTACATGAAAAGAAAAAGGAGAAGAGATAAGGATGTGTGGGATTCTCTTTAACTCGAGCCAAAAGCCCTAACCCTTATATAGGGAAGGGTATCCATGCCCCAGATCGTTCATTCAAGAGAAAACAAACCCCTTTTCCTAATAGGAAAACATATTCCTTCATAGAGAAGTAATTCTTCTCTCTCTTATTTATTTCCTTAATATTCCTTATTACTTGGATAATTAGGAATACGAAAATCCTCCTCATTATTATCTGTATCCTTGGCTTTTAATCCATTGGCCACGAAATTATATTTCCTTTTTGTAGAAAATACTTCCTTCTAATAATACCATGAAATTCATTCATTATGCATCACATTATCCTCTTATTATTCTTTATTGGTATTTTCTCTTTCTTTTCCTTTATTGGGGCTCCTTGGACCCCAAGAAACTCTAAGATTTCGAAATTCCTTTTCCAGGATACTTATTATCCTTCTAGATGCATCTATATGCATTATTTCTCATTATCATGTTTATTTCTTATTAAAATATCTCTTTTTGAGGATTTCTCTTTATTTCCCTTTTATTTTCCTCATTGTTATTCCTTTTATCATTAGGAATCCTTGGGATACGAAATTCCGCCAAGGATAACTCAATTATACCTCTTTCCACTTATTTTCCACATTTTACCATTGTTTTCAATTTCTTTCTTAATAAATAAATACTTAATTGATCTTTTCTTTTCTTATTGCATTATCTTTGCAACTTTGGACTCCTTGGGACCCAAGGAACCCATGTGACACAAAATCCACCTTTGGATTAAGTTCTTTTGCCTTCTAGAGGTTTCCACACCTTTCTTTTCTCAAAAACTCAATTATTCATTTACTAATTGAATTTCCTTGTTATTGGGCCCAATAGCCAATAAAGCCAGTAACACAATCATCAAGGCTATTGTAAACAAAATCCATTTATTCAAAACAAATTATATCATTATTTGTTCCAATATCTTTAATATGAGAAACCAAAGGAATCCAAAAATTGGGGTTGTAACATCCTTCCCCTCTTATAAGAATTTTGCCCTCAAAATTCCATCAAGCAAGCAAACAAATAGGATAAGCCTTTCATATGTCCATCCTAGCTCCCATGTGGCTTCACCCTTTCCATGGTGCTTCCCAAGAACCTTCATCATCTCATATTCTTCCATCTGAATTCTTTCTTACCTTGGTATATTGTACCCTCATAGGTGACTCAGGACATTTCAACCTCTCAAAAGCTGAATAGGTTCAGGGCTCGGCACATGACTTGGGTACCTCACATTATACTCTAGATCAGACTCATGGAACACATTTATTCATCATGTTATCCTGAGGGGCAAGGCTAAACACAACCATCTCCACCAATCCATCTCAAATGGACCCATATATCGGGGACTTAGCTTTCTCAGTTGTTGCTTAGAGGGGTCGGATTTTCACATCACATACTCTCCCATAGTGAACTGTATGTCAGTCTGCTTTGCATCAGCTAGTGACTCATGTCACCACTGGGCTCTCTCTCAGCCATTGCATGATCAAAGCGACTTCATCTTCACACACTATGGTTCTTTTCTGACCTTCGCGAGGCCTCCTTCACCAACATCATCATAATGAAGTGGTGACTGACACAACCTCCTTATAGAACTTCTTTCATCCCGATAATAGGCTATGGTGGTTAACATCACATCTTTAAGAACTGTCTCTTTGTATCACCCTGAATGAGCACACATGCCCTCATCAGACCCTCTAGTCTGGATCATACTAACCATTAGTATGGGGTGCTAAATTGTACTAACATTGAGTTCTTCAGGTATCTACTTCCACCTCATGGGAGTGAACCTTTAGGTCATACTCAAGAACTTTTGAACTCGTATTATGGTGTAGTTGAACCATCTCTCTCATGTGTAGTTCAACTAAATATGTCCCTTGACAGCACTCCCTTCCTTCTCATGTCATCCAGGTAGGGCGATCTACCATAACCCATATTGCATCTTGACCTTCTATGGTCTAAGGAAGACTTACCACCACATCCATAGTGGTGAACTCCCATTCCTTCTCGGGGATTCTTTAACCTTAAAGTCAAAGCACTGGGTTACTGGTGTTCGTCCTTCACCCCTGGCTTGCATGGTCACCTGTCACATGCAACTCTATATTAAGCATCCCAAGTACTACTATCACTTACTATCTTTGTAGTATCACGGTGTTCGGTGATCTTAAAACCATGATCTCATGTATGTCATGATTCCTCAAGCTTGATACCTCGGAAACCCTAAACCAATTTCATCAGGGTTTCATCACTTTCCTTTCCAAAGAAGTGCATCTGAGGTTCTACAACCATCCTTTCATTCCATCACGTACTAGGCTGGCTAACCAAACAATCATTTACTAGATTAACCGCTATTGATACATCTGGGTGTTAGCCAAACTTATCTTTTTTTTTCTTTTTTGGCTTAAGGTTAGCCTAGCAACCTCAACTTCATCTAGCTTCCAACTAAAACTAGGCAGCTATATCTCAACCAGAGCATTCATTACCACTTCTTATCCTTAGGTGTTAGGTAATGTTGAAGACATACACCTCCATGTATTCCACTTATCATCTCGTCTCAAACTCTAAGTTTGTTTTCATCAAGAAACTCTGAGCTCATCCTCATGGTGATCAAACTCAACCTTGCATAACTTGCAAGTTCCACATAGCTTCTGCTAAAAACATCCTTATTTCTCTTATTGTTTGCAAACCATCCATGTATCATTCACTCCACAAGGGTATGTTATCATCTTTATCCTCATACCTTGTAGCAACATTCCAACTCACATCATCTCTATTCATGGTGTATGACATGCGTACTGTCCTATCTCTCACTCCCATAACAAGAGGAAATAAGTATTTGGCTACAGTCCAAATACAGAGTTTTTCCTATTCCAAGAGTAGAGATGGTACATCCCACCTTGCCAGTACACCTTCAAATCTAAGTTGCAATGTGCCACATATGTCTCTACATCACAAACTTCATGATATCAAAAATTACTTCCATGGAAAATTGACCTCGAACCTACTTGGGTCACCACACAAGCCTTCGTCATCTCCTCTAGGTCTATAGGGTGTCGGTACTTTTGGGGTCATCCCTTTTCCCTTATGCATCCAGAGAGTGCCCTATTCATCTGCCCTTTGGGTCCCATGAGTTCATGAAGGTGATCAATCTCCTAACCCGTGGCCCTCAGACAATGATAGTTGTTACCTCCCGACCCTATGGTCATGTGCAACTAGGGAATTAGGCAACTCCTTCCATCAGTCTTATCCCTACCTGACCCTAGGATAGACTTAGGATTCTAACATAGTACATGTTCAACTTAGAACCTTACCCAAGCCTTCATCATCTCTCTCAGCACTCATGACTGACTTTCACCCTTTCATTGGGGTCATGGCAACCTACCTACCTTGGTCAGGCCCCGTACCGGTTACCTCCATGGTAACACATCCACATGTGCTTAGAGACGGTTATCTATGGGTCTACAGGTTCCTTCTCATACCATGTACTTTTTACTTAGCTTCTCAAGATCCTATGAGACCTCTTTAGGTTTCCTTAAAACCCACAAAACTGGTATCACCCTACCAAAGGGTCGCTTTTCCAGGATGGGAGGAAACTACAACTCTTGACAACAAGGTCACAAACATCCTTAGGGTTTACATTCATATGAGCATGCTTAACTCAGCAGCTACTAAGGCACAAGAAGACCACCTACTAAACCATGCTAGGTCACACTTGTTCTCATCCTCAACCTTAGACCAACTTAGTTGTGAGGGGTTCATTAAACATACCTTTAACTTAAGGGGTTTCTTTTTCCTCTACACATGAGGATTACCATGCTCGAAGCTATAGATACTCAAATCTCATCATGAGCATCGGGTACACTACTTCCCCTCTTAGGCCGAGGAACCCTAGGTCCACCTTTGGGTATCCAACTGCATGCTCAATCTCTTAACCACGAATCAAGCATGTCCAAGGTATGTCATGTACTCCCATGATCCTTTTATATAAGCAACACCTCGGAATTGAGTCCTCCTCAAGGACAACCAACTAGGTATAAAGCCTCACAACTGGTTACTTAAACCTCCTCATGGTCTAAGGCACTCTTTGTCTCATCTCAGTAGGTAACCACTTATACCTTAGGCACATAGGTACCAGAAGCATCATCCTCTCTCTAGGGTTTGGTTCCTCTAAAGGCAACCAAGATATCATCAGCCTCCAGGGGTCAAGCATAAGGCAACCACTATCATCCACTTAGGTCGCATCATCCTCAACTCCCCACTGTTCCTCATATCTCGCGGTTTTAGGCTTCCAACCTCCTTGTTGGGGTCATGCTTTCTCTCTCTAGAGATAACTCCACCTCCAGCCATACTACTAGAGGTTCTCTCTCCATGAAGGATCAAGCTCACAGGCATACCTCTACGTGGGTGAAGCCTATGCTCAAACTTATGTTTGCTCAATATTATCCATAGCCCCTTATGCTTATCTCATAAACCATCCATCCTGTCCTTCTGGCCTCAGTTTTAACTTACTGCTCATACTACTTATGTACTCTGGGTGCAAGCTATATCCTATTTGCAACATCCCATACAGTTTCTATAGGTTCTTCTCTAACCTCATCCATGAAGGATCTATCCTTTGCTCCAACATGCACGACCCTTCCCAGGGTTGGGTTGCCAAAGGTGCTAGGTCATCCAACCTCTCATGGCTCGTATGGCAAACCAAAGGCATGTCCATCCAACCTCCCAGTCAACCATGACATCTAACTCATCATGTCATCTCTCTCTCTAACCTCCACTTAGGGTTAGGGTTAACGTCATCCTCAGAGGATGTGCTAGGTCTCCACTTTTAATGGAGGTCTCTACCTCCAAGACTAACTCTCTGTACTCATCCTCCTGACAAGGAGGTCTAGCCTCATGTCTCTCCTGCGGACATGACAACTTATGTCATACGACCTAAGCATGTATCTATTCTGTAGTTTACGCTTAACCTATTAAGCTCATGTCTATGACATCTTATTTACATGCTTTTCATTAATTTGGTGTAGGATTACTTAGACCTTATTAACCTTACCCATACCTCAAGAGGGTGAGGAGAAGAGAGAAAACCCTAATCCTTAAGGTCCTTAACAGAATTTGAGTTGAGAAGGGATGAATAAGATGCGAGAGTCCTAAAGGCATCTTATTTCGAGTCATATCCTATGACATTGGCCAGGCAGTCACAGAATTTGGGAGTCCTCATATTCTAACTAGAGGTGCGGAGGAAAATATTGCCAGCCCCCAGACGTGATCCTTTTCTAGACACCTTAGTCTTTCATACAATTCTCTAATAACTCCATCGGTTCTATGCAATTTGTACAATTTAATAATTATTAAAGATTAAGTGAGGAACATATGCTCTAATACAAAGTGTAACGACCCTGTCTCCCGGTAACCCCCACTTAAGGGAGACCAAGAGATCAAAGCCGTTATCCCAATAAATTGGATCAAAGGTTTGACAAATAATCAATAATTATTATGAAATTCTACTAACTAAATTGGAATTGGGTATAAACTTAAAACTTTACTTACCTTGGAAAAACTTTGGAAATCTATCTATCTAGAACTTGAATTAATCTATCTAATCCTCCTTGCACTTTATTTCTTAATTTCATAATGTGTCACTTTACTGTTTGTTCATTTCAGGGTTGTACCTAAAAAGCCGACAAACAAAATATCGATCAGTATATGGGAATATACTGGTATGTGGGGACATCCAAAATTTCACAGATATGGCTAACAATTTAATAATCACAATCAAATTATTTAACAAGACAAATTACATTTTCAATGTGTCATTCTCCACCGCTTTTGCCCTAACCCTGGCATACCCCTCTAGGGTTTCTCTTTTGCCATTGACTTAAGGCCACCTTCTCAATCTCGAGCTTGGTGCCTGGGAGTCACCTCTCATGGTGCTCCATAGTCATGCATCATAGACCACCTTCTCATTCCCGAGCTTGGTGTCTGGGGTCACCTCTCAGGGTGCCCATGGGTCTACCCTCTTTGACCTGACCTTTATGACATCTTCCATCAGGGTGGCATGTAGGTGCGATAATTCACATGTATATATAACTGTGATAGCCATAGTGACTTTATAATTGCAGTATGAACATCCAAACTGTTCAGATTTCATTCAATGCGAGGAAACATCCATAAAATCCTCGGGAAACTAATGTGATTAACCATAATTAACCACATACCTATCAGGTAGACTCAGGTGCAGGAATAATCCAATCAAGCAAGTAATCCAGAATCAAGCAAGCACACAATTCAGTCCTGAAATTACATTCAATTCCTTTTCATCAAAATATATCCAAACCATCTTGCTACTTATGGTTTCTATTCCTTTTTAGGGTTTCTTCCTCTTTTTAGGGTTTACTTTGCAATTAGGGTTTTACTTCCCTTTACTCTTTTTAAACCCTAATTTTCTCATATATCCTTCATGAAAGTTATTAAGGTTACCTTTTACAAACACATAACCTTAATTCCAGATTAATACATAATTAACCATCCATTAAGTCCATTAAGCCTCTTTTACATTAAAGCTATCATTTTTATCCTTTTAAATCCTTGGCAAAGTCATTATGCTCATTTATCATCAATTCGTAGTTCATTATGCTCTAATTCACATATGAATGTTATTTATCATTAATTCTACCTTTTATCTACTAGGAAACCCTAATTTCCACATTAAGGGTATTTAACCACAATTAGGAACTTTAATGCTCGAAAAAGCTTAGAATCATCATATCTTAAATTTATTCACGGTCTTGAATAATTAAAGCCATTAATAGTCGCATTTACCAATATTAGGGTTTCAAGGCCCATTAAAACATATTCATGCACATGAACTCTCAATTAAACTAATTACGTGCAAAATTCATCTTTTCGATCATAATGTATCTCTTTATGATTAACATGTTAATCTCAACTTTAATCATCAATTAAACCCTACTAAATATATTAATCAACTCAAAATAGGGTTTCTTAATCATTAAAGTATTAAAGTTGATAACTTCCATTACCTTTCTAATTTCAATAAGAATTTGCCTCTAAATATATTTTTATTGGATTCCTCTCGTTTTCCTGAGCAAAATTCATATTTTATGTGTAACCATATGAGCTACTGTTTAAGAGATATGAATTTAGCAAAATCACTTACTATGGGCCAATCGGAGGGCGCCACATCACTTCGTCCCATGCAACGTCGCTTGACTTATTTGGCAACATAACGAAATGTCTGAATTGCCCTTGGTTAAATTCCTGGCTCTTCCATGTCTGGAGGGGCATAACCGTCCAATCTCAGTTTGGTTGTCTTCAACCTCGCGAGCCCTAGCTGCGGCCCACTGCAGCAGCTTGTGAGGTTTCTTCCTCTCCTCCCCTGCACCCCTAGCACGTCGGCGATGATCCCATGCCCTATGTCGTACTTGCGGAGGTCTGTAGCTGCGGTCGAGGTGGTCGGAAATTGAGTCGATGTCTGCACCCACTGCGGCACAAACTGCAGGTCCACTGGGTGATATGAGCGGAGATGGGAGCAAGGAAAAGGTGGTTGACCACCTTAGATCTCTGGGGCTGCATCGTGCCTCCATCGAGAACCTGCCACAGCCATCAGTTGCCCCCGAAATAGTCCTATTCTCTCGGGTTTAGGGTTTACACGAAAAGAAAAAGGAGAAGAGATAAGGATGTGTGGGATTCTCTTTAACTCGAGCCAAAAGCCCTACCCCTTATATAGGGAAGGGTATCCATGCCCCAGATCATTCATTCAAGGGAAAACAAACCCCTTTTCCTAATAGGAAAACATATTCCTTCATAGAGAAGTAATTCTTCTCTCTCTTATTTATTTCCTTGATATTCCTTATTACTTGGATATTTAGGAATACAAAAATCCTCCTCATTATTATCTTTATCCTTGGCTTTTAATCCATTGGCTATGAAATTATATTTCCTTTTTGTAGAAAATACTTCCTTCTAATAATACCATGAAATTCATTCATTATGCATCACATTATCCTCTTATTTTGCTTTATTGGTATTTTCTCTTTCTTTTCCTTTATTGGGGCTCCTTGGACCCCAAGAAACTCTAAGATTTCGAAATTCCTTTTCCAGGATACTTTTATCCTTCTAGATGCATCTATATGCATTATTTCTCATTATCATGTTTATTTCTTATTAAAATATCTCTTTTTGAGGATTTCTCTTTATTTCCCTTTTATTTTCCTCATTGTTATTCCTTTTATCATTAGGAATCCTTGGGATACGAAATTCCACCAAGGATAACTCAATTATACCTCTTTCCACTTATTTTCCATATTTTACCATTGTTTTCAATTTCTTTCTTAATAAAAAAATACTTAATTGATCTTTTCTTTTCTTATTGCATTATGTTTGCAACTTTGGACTCCTTGGGACCCAAGGAACCAATGTGACACGAAATCTACCTTTGGATTAAGTTCTTTTGCCTTCTAGAGGTTTCCACACCTTTCTTTTCTCAAAAACTCAATTATTCATTTACTAATTGAATTTCCTTGTTATTGGGCCCAATAGCCAATAAAGCCCACAACACAATCATCAAGGCTATTATAAACGAAATCCATTTATTCAAAATAAATTATATCATTATTTGTTCCAATATCTTTAATATGAGAAACCAAAAGAACCCAAAAATTGGGGTTGTAACACGACTGGTTGCACTTCTCCTCAAATAAGGATGATTGTGCTTCTAGTAGCATTTCTCCTCAAGATGTCCCATTTTATTATAGGTGTACTTGGGTCTGGGAGAATGTCCACATCCCCGGCCTTGGGCTACTGCATCCACTAATAGATGTGTGTTAGATGAGATGCATAGACTTTGTTGTAAATGTACATATGATTTTTTAGACAAAAGAATGCATCATCTAAGGTGGGAAACTGGTCTTCTGCTTCAATGACACTGTAGATGGGGGCAAAGGCAGGGTGCATGTCAATTCAGGACTTTGCAGCGATGAGGATGGTAGCATTAATGGTTTATTCATCAGAGGTGATGGGCTAGAAATAATCTAGTTGTTGTGATAAGGTGATGATATAATCCTAGTACTCATCCAGTGATTACTCCCCTTGGTGCTTAATAAAGATCTTGTCTCAGATCTTGTCAATGCACATTGCATTTTGTTCTTACGTGAAATGTTGGCACGTAGCCTTCCATGGGTCTTTAGTGTTCTTATAGAACATGTATTTTTAAGGAATGAAAGGCTCCATCTTATTCCCCTCTTCCACTCTTCTACTCTGGAGTGTCCTCGATAGGATTCTTAATGATTTTCAAGTTATCTTTGGATTTAAGAATTGTATAGATCGAATTCATCTAGAGTAAATAATTATCTTCATTTAGTTTCATGATGGAGGTTGGAGAATTTTCATTGTAGACTATCATCTGAGGTGTATATATTTCTTTATACATATTTTGAGAGAAGATCACATTGTTAGAATCTTGGTGGATGAAGACACTAGTATAAAGGTGAGATAGAGAAGAAATCACCAGCATACCACAATATGGATTTGTAACAGTCCAAAAGATGCACGACTAAGCACTATCACAGAAATGAAGCATTGTGATAGGTAGAGACGGAGTGAATTCCTATTTTAGAAGCACTCACCCATGTACATAGCAACGGTACATGGGGAGGAAATTTGAAAGAAAACTTGGTGTAGCTAAAATATTTTAGTAAGTTGCCACACCTAAGCCACAATCAATGTGCCTCCATTATGTTTGATCGATGACAAAGGAGAGCTAGAAGTGCCTGTCATGCTCCCTTGAAGGCTATTAAACCAACAGTTGAAACTTTGATGGGGATGGCAACATATTGCTATATTGCTATCCCCAGGTGAATTATAGTAAACTTTGTTGCTACCCCAGAGTGGGCAGCAGGTGGATGCGGCTACAACCTCTAGTTGTTGCCATGGCCAGAGGCACCTGGCGCGCGTGGTCGATGGCCTACACCCGGCTCAGGCTGTGCATGATTAGTGGCGGCTGGTTGTAGCAGCAAGAGATGGAAGGGGAGAGGGTAGGGCAGTGTCATGGAAGGGAGGAGAGAAGAGAGGCGGAAGCAACTGGTAGTGGTTGTTTGTGGTTTGTGTTGTTCCTGACTACTTTTTCTCTCTAAGCGCTCTGGGTTTTAGAAGTGTCCTGGTATGATACCATGTGATAAACTTGGAGAGCAATCTTATTTCAATATAAATGGTGTACAATAAGTCATATATAATGACATGACTAAGGTATGATGTACATGTGGAACATAATATGATAAACTAGACTGGCATTGACGAGGTTCAATGATAAATGTCTATTTGCCTAATTAAGTGAATAACATAGAATTACTTATTACATTGGCATGTAGTTCATTGACACCCCTTTTATCAGTGCAGTCTCTAACAATGTTGAAATCTTCACAAATATCCCATGCCTTGTCACCATGAGGAGAGATAAGTCGTTTATGGATGCCCATAACTCTTTTCTCTTGGACATTGTACATTTAGCATAAGTTGGCATAACAAAGGATAGGCCTCCCAAGCTATCCGTCAACTAGATTGTGATGTGTTGCTGCTACCTTGCGAGGAGTTGTTACGCACCCCTCTGATGTTCCATATAAGGTGTTTCAACATAGGAACAAACATCAGCAAATCCGCAATACCTTCCAAAGGTCAACATCTCCCCCATCTCCGTGGGGAGTTTCATCTCTTTGTCTATGCTCCAAAATTCCATCATCAGTGTCATATGGATTCTGATCCATGCCATACCCATCCTCAAACGTATCTGTCAGCGCGAACTTCTTGACCATCTCCTTCTCGATCCGTTCATGTAGGTATCATTATAACCTCTCGACACGTGCCCTCCTCTGTTGTTCACCGGAGGGTCGCTGTACCGAGAAACGGTTCTTCTTGTTCGTTCACCGCTTCTGTCCTTCCTATTGTCTTTACCAAGAATGAAATCCCTCAGATTCCTATGTTGCAGCACATATTTTCTCCCCTCTCAGGACGATTTTTTTTGGTATCTATCCGCTTCACATGTAAAGGTCAGTGAGGAGCAAGTTTAGATGAAACCTTCGCCGCCATACAAACTAGAGAAGATCTCGTCGCCCAATATATCGGAAGTTGTAGTACATTTGGTGGGCCTCAAAGATCCAAGACATAATGGGGTAACTTCAGAATGTGCCCAATGATATGAGAGCTCCCGCACCTTTTCTACGATCTTCCTGGTCAAGTGGGCTGTCCGCCAAAACCTTTTTGCTTTTTATCTCTTTTTCTTATTTATAGCAAAAACTGTCTCGAGTCTCGTGGTGAACATGACCTCATCTTTCACGACGAACGGCTAACTACTTTAACAATAGGTAAAAAGAGTAAAGTCCAAGTTAAGTATTCATAATGGCCTGCCGTGCTCTGCCGAACGTAACCAAGTCAAATTGTTTTTTTCTTATAAATATCATTCATATTATAAGATCAAGAAGCGGATAGTGCTGCGAGGGATGAAGTACCAAAAGTGCCCACAGTCAAAAGCAAGAAAAACATTAACAGGAAATTAACCGGCAAGGGTGGGGAGGAGAACATCACGAACAACAAAAATAGGATGGGGATGAGGTATCCATCAAAAAATTTAGTACAGGACTGGTCTTTTTTTTTTTTATAGGATAACCAATCACAGTGCATTATTTCCTCCTCTTTTCTCTAAAACCCTACCCCATAGAAAACAAAGGAGAGAGAAACGCCTATCGTACCCTATGATGGAAGTTCTATTGGATCTACCAACTTATTGTAGGAAGCTCTATTGGATCTACCAACTTACTATAGAACCTGTCCTATAATAAGTTTTTTCTGGGTATCCATATCGTTCACAGAGAGCAAACAGCAGACCCAAAAGATTGTAGCTAAACAGTGTGTGTCAGAACTGTATTTAGGTGGTGGTGTGATCCCTTTAATACAACCCACATTAACTAAACATTGAAAAGGCGTTGCAATGACTGTAAAAGCAGCAAAGTGTCAGGCATCGTCAGTCTAAAGCAAGATTAAACATCGTCAGGGTTCACAGCCTCATTTTGGGGCCGAAGCATGTCAACGCCTTCTTCAAAGTTAATGACACCCATCAGGATGGAAACATCAGCTCCCTGATCCACGTTGAAGGCTCTTAAGGTCTTCTCCACTCGGAGGGTGCCTTTTGAATGCACACGTAGAGTGCATTTTTTATCGCATTGAACTACCCAATATTAAAAGGAAAATATATACAGTATTACAGTTGTTTCCTTTTACGGTATTATTGTAGGCCGATGTATGTAGTAAATAATTGTATAGCAGAAACAAGGGGAAAGGGAGCACAATCATCGCAGGGCCTGATGCCTGAAGTAAAATCTCTCCCCCCCCACCCACCCACCCACCCACCCCCGGCCGGTCTGTCACCGAGAGGGGATGGAGACTTCTCTTTTGCAGCTTCATTTGTATCATTTGATTACATATACATAGGTTGCAAATCTTGCTTTTCTTCCACTAGCCAAACATATCAATTGGCATGCATACATGTCCATCTTCATGATATCCAAGCTTAAGGCTGAAAATGGAGTCAATCAGAAGTCATGACGTCTCTTCTATGTTTTTTTTTATTTGTATGAGTTTCCAATCTAAGAGAAGTGAGGGTATCTTCATCTTAAAAATTGTATATACAGAAGGCTGGCCACTGTTTGCACTGCCCACAGCGTCAGGTCGGTTTATCTCAAAATGAGATTGGTGATTTTGGACATTTACGTGACAGTACAACAAAAAGATATGAATGCACTGTGAAACGAGCATATGTTAATATCATATCTATTAACATTAACGTGAATATTACATTGATGAAGATTTTTACAAGATCTTGCGCGGTTAAAGCGTCAATGCAAATCCTCTGAAAAACAATATAACGATTGGGATGATTTTCTAGCTGACCTATTGTTCATCCTTCCAACCTAATTGACGGGCACGGTGTTCCCAAAGTTCTGTTACTTTTCTCTCCACACGGAGAGATGCCTCTGCTCGCTCCCTGGCCTCCTCACATGTCTCTGTGGCAGCATTGCATTTTTCAGCTTCCTTTTGGTATTGCGAAGCCAATCTTCTTGCTTCCAGAAGAGTGGCATTTGTATGGTGCCTGTGTTCTTCAGTAACAACCTTCTGCAGCTGTAGCTCCTCTGTCAACAGATCTACGAACTGTTTTTCCATTTCTTTGTTGAGTTCAGGATCATCCTTACCACAATCTGGTTACAAGGAGCAGAGGAATGCACGCTATCAGAAAAAGAAATCACTAACTTTGGCAAAGAAAATGGTTGATAACATACAGAGATGCAAGAGTGCAGTATGGTAAATAACTCAAGATGGGTAAACCAAGTCTGCCCACTCACAAGTCCTTGAGCAAGACAGTACATTCTAATTGTTGAGGAAGAACACCCAAAAATCTAATGTTTTGTTGAACAGTCTGCTTAGTATATGTACACAATAGAATCAGCGGCGAACTATGCGGCCAGCGTTTTGCCTATTCTATACAAAAATAAGTTTCAGCGTGTGAACTCGACTCAAGTGATTATGGTGCCATCTATTTTGTTATGCCAGGACTTTTATCAGTTTTGCCAATGCAAGACAATACGTGTCAACAATTTTAACATTTTTCACACCTGACCGTTTCTTGTCTCAAAGATAATCAACATCCTAGCTGAAGGCAGTTGTAAAAAAAGTCAGCTTATTGTACAAAAATGTATCTTGCAGATGTGATACAAACAATGTTCAGGTTCATAACCCCAACTCATATGTCTAAATTATTTCTTTGTTGCCGATTTTTCTTTCAATCTTTAGGTAAGAACTTATAAGGGTTTAAACTAGCCACTCATAAAATTTCACCACTGAAATGATCAAAAACACACTTTACATCTTGTAAGAATTTTTAATTTGATGATCCTAGAAAGCACGGACACTTCTAGAAAGCCCTCGCGTCAGTGTCGGACACGTTTTGGACATTGGACATGGCCCAAAACGTTTTGGACACAGCTGGGAAATGTCCCGTTCATTTTGGTCTTTTTCTGCACCCCGGACACAGTTGGGCATTGCCCAAACACTTCCTGGAGACATCACTGCAACTGCCGCAGCTGTAATAATCCATTTTAGAGTGCAAATGTCGAATATACAGCTACTGTTATGTCTTATAACTGAGAGAATGTAACATAGAGCTGAGATCTGATCATAATTACAAATAAATCTGTTGAAAAAATAGCAATATGTAACGTCTAAGCTGAATCAGATACAAATTAAAGTCCAATAAATTTGTTAAGTGTGTGTGTGTGTGTATATATATATATATATATATATATATAGAGAGAGAGAGAGAGAGAGAGAGTCAGGCTAGAATACACTCGAGTGTATTCGGAGCAGAATACACGCAAGTAGTTTTCATAATGCAATATTTTTTTCAAAAATCTAATCCGTTGATCTTCTTAAACATCTTGTGAATAGCTCATTCGCAAAATTTGAGCACATTTGGACATTCATAGGCCATGTTATAAAGACCGCAAAAATTATGCATTTCAAATTAGTTTCACACGTCGATTTTGTTGCCCTTGGATGAGTGACTTACACTCATCCAAATGGGCTCAAAATTTGTATGTAGCCTAGTTATAGTATGACGATGAAGATCAAAGGTTTACATTTTGCAAAAAATAGTCTTGATATATAAACACATTTGAGTGTATTCGTGCAATCTGTACACTCGAGTGTATTCTAGCCTGACTATATATATATATATATATATATATATATATATATAGAGAGAGAGAGAGAGAGAAGCTAGAATACACTCAAGTATATTCAGCCATGGATACAATCAACTTCTAAACCGTTAGATTTTCAGCAGATCAAAAAGATGGGAAAAAATCAGTTACAGCTAGGCATGGCAGAAAAAATCGGTCCGATCTGATCTGGGTCCGATTCGAATCAGAAATCAGTGGATTTTGTGGATTTCGCAACCGTTAGGGATCAGACCCGTGGATCATATACTTACTGCGGAGCAAGACCAACAGATCCGCGGATTCTTATGAACCTATTTGATCCAAAAAACCTGATCCCAACTCCTCACCATTACATTATATAGGCAGAGACGACCACGACGCACAAGGCGTGCAACGGTGCCACAAACCGGAAGTGCGGCCCACTTCCCTATAACGCATTTGTCGGCGACGGTTCTGGGGAGACGACAACATCGAATTTGTTAGTGTAAATGAGGATGATGATTTACAATAGGACGTCGAAGAGCATGACAAACAAAATGCTCCACACCAAAGTTGCACGCCATACGCACTTTATCGGTTCACCAACAAACCAATAAGCTTCAATTGATCGTTGTCAGTGTGGCACTCATCGTCGTTGTCGTGCTCTCCCTCTGTTGTTTCTGCTACTCATGCTGCCGCAAATGCCACCATCGGCCCAAGTGTATGACCCTGAAGCAGCTGGTGGCTGAGCCTTCACCTCCGGACCGTCCCACGAGCCTGACACTGGCGGTTTCCAAAGAAATCCAAGAAGCGGCCCACCACCACAACGGTGTAGCTGCAGCAGCGGCTGTCGTGGCACCACACCCCGCTCCGCTGGCCGAGATCCAGATCGACATCAGGAAGTCGGACCATAGGATGGTTTTTGACGTCGGGCAGCAACAGCGGAAGCCGCACTCACAGCAGCACTTGATGTCGTCAGCCGGGACCAGCGGGGAGAGCCAGCGGTCCCAAGTCGGAGGTCGTTGCGGCGGTGCCGATAGGATTGGGCAACATCGGGGTAAGGGACCTGAGGTATCCCACATTGAGCAAGGCGTCTTCTACTGGGTCAAGGTGTACGGTGAATATTGTGGTGGTGAACCCGAAGGTACTGTGGGCTTTTTTGCTTTGGCTTGCAGATCGGATCATATCTTTGCGGATCGGGGTGGATAGTTGCGGATCTGGTCTTTGGAGTTTTTTCCATTGTGGATTTTTGAGGTTTGGATCGAAAATGGATTGGTATAGTTGCGGGTCGGATCGGTTTCGGATCGGATCAGCAAAAACCCGACCCACTGCCATCCCTAGTTACAGCTAATCTGGCTATCGTGTTTCTCTCTCTCCTCAAGTATTCCCTCAATTTCTGTCAGACTGATAGATGACACATCTTTCTGTCATCACGTAGTCTCTCTCCATATTTATCTGATCGTCTCTCTTATGCAACTAATTACTTGTCGTCTTCTTCCTCTCTTCTGTCGCTATTTTTTTCTTTTCTACATCATTCCTTGTTCCCCACAGATTTCTTTCATATGTATCTTCCTTGCCTCTAAAGTATAATTTCCTTCCATCCCCTCACTTTGATTCCATCTTTTCTTCCTCCCTCTCACGAGTTCCATCCTTCCCCCTTCATTTTGCATCGTCTTCCCTACTTTGCACCAGTTCTCCTCATTGATTTGTTCTTCCTAATTCACCGCCACCCCAACTCAATCACATCTTACTTTCCTTTCCTCTGCTCAGAATTTCATCATAATAAAAATTTCTCCTGTAGGCAGAATACTATTATACTACATCAACACAAATCGAACTTATAAAACAGACACCTACACGTAAAAACACATGCAGCTTCATAATCCAAGATCGGGTCATCACAGACAGCAAATAGCATTGCCTCCTCATGCAGTTTACTACAGGCTGGTACCTCCAGGTACATGTATCTGTCAGAACGTGCAATATTTAACCTCTATAATATCTACTCAAATTTGTAACATACTAACCAATCAATGTGTAAAATTCCTCTACACATCTCTGCTTTGTATACTTACATCTCTGCTTTATATACTTACCATCTTAACCACGATGTACCATGTTCTGTCTAATCTCAACCTTTTACTGTTTACTATTTTAAAATAGTCACCACCAGTAACCTGCATGACAGGAAGGTCTTTCCATTGACTTCCGTCCCATTGATTGCTACGGAACATGTCTCAGACAAATACAAATGTTAAGGAACAACTATATTTAAATCTAAGAATGCATACACCAATAGTTTCTTGGCTTCTACCAAACTAGGTTAGAGTAGCACGATGTAGAAAGCATTCAACTTGTCATGTGTATCTGTATCTCCAACCCAACTCAAGCTGATAAAATAGCCTCCTACTTGCAAACAGGTAAGGTTGAGTATCACTTCCACATGGTTACCAAAAAATGTGCAGCCACCGATTAATCACCTAGGTCGACCGTAACTTCTACATGAATGGCCTGTAAGTGATCCAATTTTATTATTTCTGTTGTTTATCTGGTGCAGCTGTGTTTCCCATCATGGGATGATCACGAGGAGTCTGGTTGGAGTCACATTGGATTGGCGGTATTGGATTAAACTGTATGTTTCTAATGATAGCATGCAATCATAACAAAGAACTGTTGGTACGATTTGTATACAAGATTATACTAGCCAAATCTATTCCACAAATTTCCGTTTGCTCTGGTGTCTACTACTGTGGTGCTCATATTTACCATGCTCGCATAAAATGTTGGGTTCTTGTCCAGTTACATTGGGGATGCACACTTCCTTGAGAGGTGTTAAGACCATTTACATGGGGACCTCCCAACGTGTTGCGTGTTCTTCATGCTACCGGAGGTGAGGGATGTACTCTTCCTTGTGGAAATGCAAGCATGATGTGATCTGGCCGCTATTATTGAAGTTGAAGGCAAGACGACTCAATGCCTTCTGTTGGGCCAGTGATGGCTACTGCTGCTACCAGATTCAAACCAAACAGCTGATGCTTTCCTCCTCTGGTCTGATCGTAAGAGAGAGCTTAGTAAAGTGCATAGGGGCAGTAACACCGGTCAATAGTGAGCATTTTCCGGTATGATTACATGCTTAAGTTCACTCATTAATTACACACATAAAGCATGTTACCCTCGCACAAGCAAAAGCCATGGTCACATCCACCATGCATCAATCACAGCTGGATCGCTCGCACATCAGCAAGATCTACGGCACGGTAACAAGGGACGTGGTCATTGGCTACTGGATGCACAACCATGGGTAGAGGTCCATCTACTGCATCACCCGACATGAAGCCTTCCCTATAAATCGACGGAAAGCTCCACTAGATGTGCCGCTGGTCAACGGGGTCCGTCGAGATCACTTTCTCCAAGAACAACGCCTTCTTTGCCACAGGGAGGCTCAACTTCACGTACCTGAACAAGGGAATCTACCTATTCATTGCCCTTCTCTTAGTCGTGTTTTGCCCCTTCCCCACACCTTTTCTCTTTGCAGTACATCACATTCCTGTTCTACCTGCTCACCATCACCATTGTGTCATGCTATTGTCGTTGCTCGAGGTCGTGGCCCGGAATCGCACTTGAGGAGCTATGGCAGAATGAGCAGCTCTGGCTGATCGAAAGACTAGCGCATACTGGTCTCTGTTGTACAGATTTGGAATAACTAATCAAGATAACAGCTCGAAACCATCATCCTTCGAATTTCATATCTAACAAACGCCGGGGAACTGAACTGAACTGATGCATTTCTTTGTGAGAGAGTAATTGAAAGTGGTTTCGGAAGAGAAGAGAGAGTGGGATGTGAGGAGAGAGGTTACCTGAGTGGGTAGTACAGAGGGGTTACAGAGTGGCAGGGAGAGGGGTTACAAAACTGGATTCTGGGGTCCGGTTGTTGTTTCTTTGCTTTTAATCTGAATTAAACGGCGAAAACTTGTGAACTGGGGCTGGAATACACTTGAGTGTATTCTAGCCTCTCTCTCTCTCTCTCTCTCTCTCTCTCTCTCTCTATATATATATATATATATATATATATAGAGAGAGAGAGAGAGACTGAGAGAGAGAGTGAACCTGGAATACACTCAACTGTACCGGAGACCCTATACACCTCAATTGTTTTCGATCATAAAGTAGTTATCATAAAAATCTGAACCGTTGATCTTCTTAAATATCTTAAGAATACTTGTCAAGGCGGCAAGGCGGTTGGTCGCAACCAATGGGCGCCTAGGCTTTTCTGGGCTTTTTTTATATATATTTTTAGTTACATGTTTGTATATTTATACATATGATACTACATGTTATTTTGTAACTATATGTTCATTAAATCATGTTATATGCCTGATTTGTATTAATAACTGTTTAGAGGATCAAGATGGAGAATTAAGAGAAGAAGAAAAATAGTAGGAGGAAGGTAATTAGGAATTGTAGGTGAAAGAGAACAAGAAAAAAGAAAAAGAAAATTGCAAATGGCATGCAAGAAGTCAAAAATAGGAAAAAACACAACAGCATGAGAGGAGATATGGAGGAAGAAGTTAGAAAAATAAAATTACAAACAGCAGTGCAGGAGGTGTTGAAGGAGATCAGGAAATTTTTATGCATACATGCAAACAGCAGTAGCTGTTGCAGATATAAGAGCAAGAAAAAGTCAGAGAAAGAAGTATGTATGCAAACTGAACTTCTAAATGAGAACCTAGTTCTTCGAATTTATCCTATATTGACCTAAATGAAACCCAAGTTTCGCTAAATCTTCAGTAATTTCCCCAAATCAAATGTATTTCCCACAAACCAGACCTAATCATCCCAAATTTGACTTGATTTGGCATAAATTAGACCTAATTTTGCATACCATGACCTAGTAACACCTTACTTCCCCTACTTTATCCTATACAGACTTATATGAGACCTAATTTGGCTAAACAGACAGTTTCCCCAAATCAGAAGTATATCCCCCAAATCAGACCCATTTCCCCCAAATCAGAACCTAATTTGCCAATATTTGACCTGATTTTGCCTAAATCAGTCCTATTTCAACTGTAAAATGACTCTAAGGTGATCTAATTTGACAAAATCCAGACTCGATTCATGCTTATTTAGCCTTTAAATTGCTTAATTTGGGCCTAAAAGGCCTTGGACGCCCATCTAACGCACTTCATAGGCTGGGCACCTAGTTTGAGGCGCCTTGATAACTAAGATCTTAAGAACATCCTACATAATAAATTTCAGCTCATTTGGACACTTATAGGTCATGCATCTAAAGGGGGCAAAAATCATGCATTTCAAATTAGTTTTGTGTGTCGATTTTGTTGTCCTTTGATAAGTGACTTACACTCATCCAAATGAGCTCAATTGTGTATGGGGGCAGTTAATATTGTAGTAATGAAGATCAATGGATTGAATTTTGCAAAAATATGGTCTAGATAGGCAAACACGATTGAGGTGTACGGTGTGATCTGTACAATCTGACTATATATATATATATATATATATATATATATACAAAAAAGCATGCTTAGTTGTCTACTTCATATTGTTTCTACTACACACACAAAGACACACATCTATATGCATATAAATTATACATACATAGATACATTAATCTGGACAAATTTTAAAATAAATTCCAGTTCATACATCATACACCCAAATGTGTGTGTGTGTGTGTTTTAATATACTATATTTACAGAAAAGGCATGCTTAGTTTCCTACTTCATATTGTTCCTGCTACACACAAAGACACGACAAACATCTATATGCATATAAGATTATACATACACAGATACATTAATTTGGACAAACTTTAAAATAAATTCCAGTACATACATCATATACCCACATATATGTATATATTAAAACATAGTTTCCCCTCATCCAATGCCGTGACCATGCCCTACATTTTAGAAACTTGCAATATCCGTATTTGTGTCAGTGTCCGTGTCTAGAAATGTATCCGTGCTTCCTTGTTCCTATGTCCTCACAAAAAAATATAATTGATTTCTATATTTTTTTTCAGTGAAATATTTGCGTAAGTCATATCACTTCCCCCCTCCCACATCGTATGTATCTGTTGCTTAAACCAGGAGATACCAAAATTGAGAAGTTTGCTTGATTAGATAGTTGTGTACTTGTCTAGCTTTCTTCAAGCCTTAAGTTGGGGCATTACAGGTAGGGTTGCAGAACACTTCGCCAGAGTCCAGTGGACACTGTCCACATAGGTTATATCCACGAGGGTCTGTCTAATACTATTTCGTGTATAAATAAACATCGTAATAGGAATTCAACATATAAGACGGGACACAAAAAGTGACAATATGTGGAATTCTCACCTGGAATTGAAAGGTTGAGTAGGCCTGTCAAAGATAAAAAATAATTATCAGTATTTCACAAAGTACATATATTCTAAACTACTTCTAACGCAGCATAAAAGTTTCATAAGCACAGTCCAGTCTTTCTAATGAAGTTGAAGATGGGATTGTAAAGTAAAATACCAAATATGTAAATTATGTAACAAGTATTGATGTTAAAGAGCTTTCCAATTTACTCTAACAACTGATTTGGATTAGTAATACTTGAAACCATTTGTCATTTATATGACTATTCTACTTAAATTATAAATTAAAAAAAATGATGTCGGATTGCCTTCCAATCTACTCTTAACAGCTGATTTGGATTAGTAATACTTTGAACCATTTGTCATTTATCTGACTATTCTACTTAAATTATAGATTAAAAAAAAATGATGTCAGATTGCTTTTCAATTTACTCTAACAGCCGATATGAATTTGTAATACTTGAAACCAATTGTCATTTATCTAACTATTCTACTCAAATTATAAAAACGACTCTTTCCCTCTTAAAGTTTGTGATTATTCACCACTCAGATAATTAAATTACAAGTATGTACATATAGATGATACCTATCTTTGTGGAAAATAGAGGGAAAAAGAGGAAGAGGGAATCTAAAAACAAGGATTCAATGTTTATAAATAGTAGTTTAGTTGCACTAATCATTATCTTCTTGAGATGACCTATAAACCAATTTCATTACAAATACTTAGAACATAAAATACATATGAGTTAAATAAGCATTCATTTCACTAAATTCTCTTATTTATGTTGGCGAAAGATTAGGGAGAGGGTTGCGCAACAAATCTTGTGAAGTAGATTTGGCATGTAGTCTTCCAACAACACCTTGAATGAAGGCCAATCGTCAAGAAGCATGTGATCCCATTGCATAAAGTTTGATCGATCACCCTGGGAGTGTATGTCCAGTAACCTATCGTCACACCTATCAAATAGTAGCATACATATAGCGATGTATTAACCTAGAAGGGAATGAGGCAGCCACTGAGCCCACTATTTTGTTTAATATACAATGTCAGAGGTAAACAAGCCATATTAACCCATCTGTCATAGGGAATGCCTACAGGTCGTCCGTCTAAGCAGATTTGCTACCTAGATCGCGTATCCACGTTATGTGAAAGTCTATTAGGAGTCTTAGGACCATTAACCTGAGGTTTGTGAGGAAAACAGTGATCACTATCAAAATAAAGAGAGATTTGATACATTATCAATATATGGTAGGTTGTCAGATTTTAAATTAAAACATATGAAACTTTTTCATTTTGATTGTTTAAATTTACACATTAAATGGCCAGTTTGTTAAGCAAGTGATGTTCAGTAGAAAAAATAGCTTATGGGAGTAGTTTTTCCTTGGTTCTTGATATTTTCATTCTTTATTAACACTCTACCATCTTCATTCTAGATGCATTTTTCTTGGCCCAAGTCTCTTCAGTAAGGAAAGGAACAAACTTGGGCCAAGTAAAATGCATCAAAAATGAAGATGGTAGTGTCTTGATAACACATGATAATGTCAAGAGCCAACAGAAAACCTACTCCCATAAACTTTTTGATAGAGATACTTAAAGTAGTGTTTTAAGACTCGTGTGACATAAAATGCTAGTAATATCACTTACAGAGGAGGAGTTACACAACCAAAGGTCAAGCATGCTTTGAAAGAGAGGAAAAAGGCATGTGGGCTAAGTGGTATTCCCATTGATGCATGAAGGAGTACGGGGATGGATCTGTGTGGTTAACAATTTTTTTCAATTAGATTGCAAATACAAAAATGTCCAACGAGTGCAGAAACGGTACCATATCCCCATATACAAGAACCAGTGGAATGCCCAAAGTTGTAAAAACTACGAAAGTATCAAGTTGATGAGTAACACAATGAAGCTTCAGGAGATGATAATCAAACAAAGACATAGATCTATAACATAGATATTCCATAATTCTTTGGTTTTATACATGGAATATTCACAACAAATGCTACTTTTCTAATAAGGAGGCTTGTGAAAAAGTATAGAAAAAACAAACGAGATCTTCATATGGTTTATTGATTTGAAAAAGCTAACGACCGAGTAGCAAGATTAGTGTTGTGATGAGTTTAGAGAAGAATGGTGTGTTAATCCAATATATTTAGCTCACCTGTAAGTGCTAGAACTTCTAAAGGAATTAGCTTATATTTCCTATTACAGTTGAGCTACATATAGGATCAGTCTTGAACCCATATCTCTTCGTTCTTGTTATGGATGAGTTGACATAACATGTTCAAGATGATATCCATTGGTGTATGTTATTTGTTGTTGATATTGTGTTTGTTAGAATACTAATTATTTATATTCCATATATTTGTTAATTATTTAAGTTCCTACCAGTACATGCAATGTAATTTTCCCTTTTTATGGTTTTAATTAATAGGGAGATGCAAGTTGCATTCTCGGGATGTTGCATCCCAATTTAGCAACATGGTACAAGAGCGCATCTTTGTGTTTACATAGCCACTGTGTGTTACCCTAGTTGATTGCCATCGACTGCTTGCTCCTCTGTGACTGCTCTTCCTTCCTCACCTGGATGCTAATAGGATGGTCCCTTTGGCCGCAGTCTATGTTTCCTAAGCAAGGTAACGTGCGGATGTGTTCTACGTTACAAGGCTAGGAGCCAGTAGGAGCAAAGGGCCGACGTCTGTTGATCGTCATCGTCGCTACGATGGCCTACTAAATTTCTCCTTCACAACAAGAGCTCGCATAGTTTCTTATCCAGCCACGCAGTCCCCTATGTGTGCTTGAGGGACATCATGTAGGGGCTATTAATATATTAGATTCACATCCTTAATTTATATGATTGGTTTGTGTGTGGAGCGTATCTTTCTGTCAGACCGTCACACCTTCCTGTTCGGGTCATCCCATTTGTGGCATATCTCTCTTTTCTTCTTTTCTCTCGCCAATCTTGGTGTTTCTTCACCGTATATAATGAGAAGACGGCTTTGTCAAGCACAACTGTTGTCGTCAATGATCAACAGTCCAAAAAAAATTATCAAATTGAGGAAAGAGAATTTTTTGTTGTGGATGAATGTCGTGTATAATGTATTGTGATACAAAGATAAAGTTAAATATGTGGAAGAGGATCCACCAACCCAAAGTCCCAGACAGATAAAGAATATGCAGAGTGGAGGAAGAATAATGGACTTGATAAATCCTGGATTCATGGAGCCTAATAATGCCTCTAGATTTATGTTGTATTCTACAACCAAGCAGGTCTAGAAGCAACAAAAAAGCATTTCTCGCAAGAGAAGAATGTTTTGTGAGTATTTAATGTGTATGATCTGTCTTTTGTCATAAAATGACAGGGTGACAAATCCAATGGTGAATATTTGGGTGAATTTTAGTCTTTAGCACAAGAGTTGAGCTATTACCAACCTCTAAAGACAAATGATCAAACTAAGGATAGAAATGATATAGTTATTAGTTATTACAAAATTTCTATCTAGATTGAACTCCAACTTCAATGCACCTCGCAATGTGATTTTAGCAGCATACAAGCTTCCTAGTCTGGAGGAAGCGTGTGATAGGATTCAAAAATCTGCCTTTGAGCCTGTATTGGTAATTTCTGCACCACAATCTAGATAATCTCACCCTTCTATGGTAGCAGCGGCACGTGGAGGTTGTAGTTATTGGGATGCTACTCAAGGTGCAAGAACAGGCAAAGCCTGTTCTCAGTGCATCTTTGTGGACGGTTAGGGCATATTGTTGATAGGTGTTGCAAAAAGCTCGGTCACCAGCAGCACCTCCTGTTGCAACGGCAAATTATATAGGAGTGTTTGAATCAAAAGATACCAATACTCATCCCACGGTGGTTACCCTTTCTCAAGAGGAGTATGATAGACTTCTCAGTGCTACACAACAGTTGTCTCTTGGGGCTTCAGCTTCTAGTTCAGTTGCTACTCTTGCTTCTACCTCAGGTTACCAGGCCATTTTCTTTTTTTACATCTAGTCATCCTTCCACAAGGGTTGTTGATTCTGGTGCCTCGCGACTTGTGATTGGTGCAAGATCTATGTTAATCTCTATTGATTCCAATACTCCTCATGGTCATGGGTCTATCACCTTAGCGGAAGTTCAGTGAGGACAGTTCAGGCTTGTGGATCTGTTCGCCTTTACTCATCTCTTGCCATTACATTGTGTTCATTATGTGCCTAGTTTTCCTTTTAATCTTATGTATGTTGTAACTTGTAAGATGGTTGATAATTTAAAGTGTAATGCAAAATGTGGTTCTACTGATTTCATTTTACAGGACCTCTAGAGTTTGAAGATGATTGGTGGGGCCTGGAAATGGAAATCTCTACTTCCTTAGTAACAATTTGCCACGTACTTCACATCCCAGCAATGCAACTATCTAAGTAGCTACCCTTTATTATGACATTGTCGATATGGTCATCCTTGGAAAGCTTGTAGAAGCTCGAGTCGAACTTACTTCCTTGTCAAATTTAGAATGTCAATCATGTCAATTAGGTAAACATCATTGTGTCTTATCCTAGTCGTGTCAATAAATGCTTCTTGCAACCTTGCCATTTTGTTTATAGTGATGTCTAGGGTCATGTTAAAGATGTTAGTTATCCTGGATATAGGAATGTTATTACCTTTGTCGATGACTTCACTTGAAATACTTGAATATATTTGATGAAATCAAGAGCAGATGTTTTGCCGCTTATCAAGCATTTCATCACCTGATTCAAAATCAATATGATTGCAATATTAAAATCATTCAATCCGATAATGTGTATGTTAAATGTGTTGTTGCCAAAAAATTTATCTCTCTTGGTATTGTTCCCCAAATGTCTTGCCCTCATACGCCTCAACAAAATGGGGTAGTTGAGCGTCGCCTCAACAAAATGGGGTAGTTGAGCATAAGAGCGAGCACTTGCTTGATGTTGCTTGCACTCTCATGATTCAATCTAATGTTCCTAGAAAGTATTGGTTTGATGTTGTGTTGACAACATGTTTTGTTATTAATAGGCGACCTTTGTTTGTCGTTCAAGGGAAGTCTCCTTTCTTTGTTTTATGTCCTATAGATGAGCCATATCATGTTTCCATTTGTGTGTTTGGTTGTATCTCCTTTGTTCACAATTTTGAACCTCGAGCTGAAAATTGTCTCCCCGGGCTATTAAACCATTTTTAGGGTATTCATATACAAAAAGGCTATAAATACGATTTTCCTTTTCTCACATAAGTCTTTGTCTCTAAAGATGTTACTTTTCATGAAAACATTTGCATACTTTGATGATGCTCATTATGAGGAGCAGCAATTGAGTGTACCTCCTCTGACTTAACAAGGCGCTCGCCTAGGCGTGCCTAGGAGACTAAGCGTTTTTTGGGGCTTGCTTTACTGGTCGGCCCAGATTCAGAAAAGTGTCAATTGGATCACGGACCGCGGATCCGGATCCGCTTACTGACCCATTTAACCCCTGAAGAAAAAATAGGGACATGATTCTCTCTCGAACCCCGGGACATTTCCCAACCCCTACATCTCCCAACCTAGAGTCTGGAGCCCTAACAACAACCAAGCCGACGACCCAGTCCATGTAGGGGCTGTTAGAGGTTACTGGCGCCGCAAAGCTCGCGAAAGAGGTCGCATGCTAACGGAATATGGTGGTCCGCGTCCAAATTCCTGCATCACTCGCTCCCCTACTGCTGGAGGACTGACGGTTCCTCCTCCAAGCGTTACCTTCTCTTGTGTCTACTTGGAATGTGATCCCAACTCCAACAACGGCTAAAGAAAGCCATGGGATTGACCTTTACTTTTTCTTCCTTAACTCTCCTATTCTCCAAGTGTCGTGACTCTCCAGCAGAAAACAAAAATGTTGTTGCTTGCGGTTAGTTTTCTTTGTTTTCTTTTTAAAAGCTAATAGTTGAATTTGTTAGTAAAACGCTAGATTTCATTTTGATTGCAAGTATGATTATAATTGTGTTGCCTCCCCCTCGATTGCTCTTCATTTTTTTGTAGCATTGCTCCTGCCTTAAAGTCTTTTGTAAAGTAAGTATATTGAGTGCTACCTAGTTGTGTTGTGCTAGCTACCCACCCCTCTCCCTTTGACAAGTATTTTCCTCCTGCCAATATAGCTTGATCTTTGTATTTAAAATTATTCCTAGCTCCTTGATTATTTTCCCCTGACTTTCCCCCAAATTCAATATTGACTTCAATACCGGTGCGTGAATGTCTTAGTGATGTGTGAATGTGTAAATATTTTGTTGTTGTGTGCAAGAATTAAGAGATATGTGACTAGGGATATGATTCTCTCCCAAACCCCGGGACATTTCCCAACCCCGACATCTCCCGACCTAGAGTCTGGATCCCTAATAACAACCAAGCTGACAACCCAGTCCATGTAGGGGCTCTTTGAGGTTACTGGCGCCGCAAAGCTCACGAAAGAGGCCGCGTGCTAACGGAATATGGTGGTCGGCGCCCAAATTCCTGTGTCACTCGCTCCCCTACTGTTGGAGGACTGATGGTTCCTCCTCCAAGCGTTACCTTCTCTTGTTTCTACTTGGAATGTGATCTCAACTCCGACGACGGCTAAAGAAAGCCATGGCATTGACCTTTGCTTCTTCTTCCTTAACTTTCCTATTCTCCAAGTGTCGTGACTCTCCAACATAAAACAAAAATGATGTTGCTTGTGGTTAGTTTTCTTTGTTTTCTTTTTAAAAGCTAATAGTTGAATTAGTTAGTACAACGCTAGATTTCATTTAGATTGCAAGTATGATTATAATTGTGTTGCCTCCCCCTCGATTGCTCTTCATTTTTTTGTAGCATTGCTCCTGCCTTAAAGTCTGTTGTAAAGTAATTATATTGAGTGCTACCTAGTTGTGTTGTGCTAGCCACCCACCCTTCTCCCTTTGACAAGTATTTTCCTCCTGCCAATATAGCTTGATCTTTGTATTTAAAATTATTCCTAGCTCCTTGATTATTTTCCCCTGACTTTCCCCCAAATTCAATATTGACTTCAATACTGGTTCATGAATGTCTTAGTGATGTCTGAACGTGTGAATATTTTGTTGTTGTGTGCAAGAATTAAGAGATATGTGAAGATTACTTTTGTCATATCTTATCTTATTTAATTTTTCTTCTCCGGTTTCATTACTCTGTTAAGATTACATTCTTTTTATTTTGATAAATTCAATTTCATTACTGCTATACTTTGTGTAAATTTATTCTTATCGTGGCTCTTTTGCATTTAGCAACTGATAGAAACTATTATGGTTATAGTTATACATTGCTTAAGGATGTTCAGGTTACTTTTAACACTTAAAACACTTAAAACCACGGAAAACCTTAATATAAAAATACATGAATAAGTCTGAAATTATTAAAGTAATGGGTCGCATAGGCAATGCTTAGTCGCGCCTAGTCACAAGGCTCTCAGCTGCAATGTCGTGTCACCTTGCCACCTTGACAAATATCAAGTATGCCTCCTCTACCTACCATGAGTGAAGAGAGTGTTGGTGAAAGTGAGAGCTGATCAACCAGAGTGATTCACCACATATATCTCCGGTTCATAGTGAGATTGAGAAACTTTTATTTTCTGCCATGAAACATTTTCACAAGGTGTATCATAGACACGGAGGACAGACACCAAAGGAAGTAGTGGGCTCTAGTCCATGAGGTAAACCAGCCATTGTCTTCAACTAAATTCTTGTTGGCTCCAGTGATCTTCATCTGCATATTGCAGCTATCGTTTCAAGGAAGGGTACTCGTTTATATAGTATTAGACATCCAGTTTCCAACGTTTGTTGCTTGTCTAATTTGTCAAAGACTGCTTATTCTTTTGCCATGGGGATTGATGCAGATAGTATTCCCAAGTCTTGTATTGTTGCTATGCAGAGTACACACTAATTACAAGCTATGTAGGCTAATATTGATGCTCTCCATCAAAACCAAACATGGGAATTGGTTGATTTATCCCCCAAAAAAAGGGTCGTTGGTTGCAGGTGGGTTTACACCGTGAAGCACAAACCAGATGGTTCTATTGATAGGTTGAAAGCAAGACCGGTAGCCAAAGGTTACACACATACATATGATGTTGATTTCTTTAAAACTTCTTCTCCCGTGCAGCCGTGCCAGATAGAATGAGTTGCTCCTACTTTACAACAAGACCACCCTAGTTCTCAGCCAAATGTAGAAGAGTGTGATTATCTCCCAAGAAGCAAAGTGCCATGCCAAAATGTTGATTGCTAATCGGTATGTGATGCAAGAATTTCATTCTAAGACATGAAATCTCCTCATTTTCAACAAATGGTAGATGGAATAGTTGGAGTTTTCACGTGCTCTCTAGGGCATTCTTATCATGACATGAGGAAGAATCACTTGAAGAGGTCAAACGGAATAGATTTTTTTGTAATGTGGTATGTGAAATGAGAATTTTCAAACAAGTTGTGTAATTCGAAGGAGGAAGTGGTATTGGATAAACTTTCCAAAGAGGATCATCTTCATTAAATCTTTGAATGCCAGTAAAGCATTGAGAATGGTTGATAACTTGTTTCTTTAGTTGGAGAAATGGATTGGACACCGTGATATGCTCCACGTCGTGATAAACAATGTGACCAAGTATGTAGCAGTTAGGAGGCAACTTGAAGATTTTTATCCCATAATCAATTGGCTTCCTAGTGTAAGACGCTAGTTAAATTTAATCATAAAATCAGTACGTGAGATACAACTGGTTGAACTTGTGGTCAGTCAAGCTACCAAAATAACCACATGTATCAACTATGTGCCTTGCAAGTTGCAATTGTTCAGAAAGTTTGAACAAGCATGATTCATTTTCCCAAGACTAAGGTTTTCATTTTTTTTTCCCTTACAAATTTACTTCCAATCAACACAATCTACTTGTATTTCTCATATAATTACCAAGACTAGATATTTTAATGAGGAGAGGAACATGGTACAAGAAAATATCATGGATCGAGAGTTTTAAAGATTTGCATGTCATTGACAATAGTATAGCCCTGATTCGTGTAATGAGGATTGAGGACGCATACAATTCAACTACGTTGTGTAGCATCTCTATGAGGCTATGGAGGATGTAATAAGAAAGTTATTTGGTGACAAGGAAAATTAGAAGTGTAAAAGTGTGAGCGGGTATTCAACTTAAAACCATTTAGCAACGAGTAAAGGGACCACACGCCTTAGAAGCTCAAAGATCACCTTCGGACTCAGCAGTGCGGGACTATCCTCACAAGAAGAATGTCAACAAGGGACGGAGCCAAGGGACAAACATTCATATAGATACTAGCATACTGGTGCTTATTCTCTAAATAACCCATATGATGGAGCTACTTTCTCGGTTTCTCCACCCATTCGGATATATGACATGATTGAGTAATTGTCCAAGGGAACATCTCTTTCTTGCAAAAAGTTACAAAGAAAATTGAGAATTTTAGAAACAAAGGCCGAAATTTTTGGAGAAAAATGGTTCTTTCCCCACTAATGAGTACTTGTCAAATATTTTACCACTTTAGAATGGAGCTACTGAATTATCATGCTTAATAACTCATTGGCATTGGTCACTGTTGAAGTACAAAAGTATTTCTCACAACCTTATGTACGTGACGTGAACGGTGGAAAAAGATTCAAGGTCAAGATTCTAATATCAACATATTGCCAATTGTCTATAGGAACGGGCCACTTGTTAAATCATAATGCATTTGAGCATTTCAACACTAAATCACTTGAATAAATTGAAGCATTGAATATTGATCTAATTTATGCTAGGCTCGACTTGAGGCTTTAGAATCGATACGCTTTGAAGTTTGATACAGCACTCTCTATGTATAATATCATATATTCATATCATAACATGATGTTCATTGACACAAAAGTATTTTTTTGGCATCTTCTCAAACGGTAGGCCTTTGACCCTATTGATACCGATACTACTAATACCACTGAGGATTGGGCGACGCAAGGAAAGTCACATGTATCTGATAACAATGAGGTTGAGGAGATGAGGTTGAGAAAGCTTCCAATAAGGAAAAGGCAAGAAGACAGTAGTATATAGTTAATGATATTATGTTAAAATTGCAATATCAGAATCTAATGTGGTTACATGATTGATGTAAAGAAATTCGAAGCAATCAAGAAGCAGGCTAGCGATTAATCTTATACTAGTGGTTGAAGATGGAGATGAAGATGAGAGCATAGATTGAGAGGAGGAAAAAAGTCAATCAAGATATAGGTTTGACTTTAATTGCTTTTGATGTAGAGCTCAGAGGGTTTACATCCTTCAACATTGTCATCTTTTTGTAGCAAGTATTCTTACTTAAGTCTTCTGATACAATTCACTACCAATCTCATTGTTAATTCCCTGACATTATTGCAAACTCATATTTCCTTGTGTTGCAAGTATACAATCTGACATGGTACTGCGTTTATGGCTTTTACTATTTCTGAAAATTAATATATCATGTTAGATTTTTCTATATATGTATACTTAAAACCATTGTGAGCAAAACACTAAATGGACCTCACATGTTAGAATGCACTTAACTCAAATAGTGTACAAACCCAGTTCTTGACTCGCCTGAGAAAGACAACAGTGATAATTCTTCCCAGCCCAATATATACACAATAAAAGGACTCAACAGGCAGATCGGAAATAAGAATCACAACTTTTGGGCTAGAGGATGACCCAAGTAAAAATGTCATGAATTCAGTGAGGTGAAAGGTGAAGTAGACACGCGAGTAGCGAATGTCTAAATATCCCCCCATATATGCCTCGTTTGAGACCATGTGCTGAAGGAGTATTGTAAGAAAGTTACAGTGAGTATTGTTAATTTAGTCATTTTAGTAGAATAAACAAGATATAAGAGAAATTTTGGAGATAATTCAACAAGGTAAGAGCACGAAGTAATGGAGATATCCCCGACTCCAACAACAAATGAGTTAGTTCTATCAACCAACATCATAGGCAGATGCATTGAGGATCCTGTAAGAGTTACAAATATCCGTTAATTATGAGAGCCATAAGCAGAGGCATCAAATCCAATGTCCAAGCATATGAGGGTCCAGAAGTACAAATCTGGCAACAAGATGAACTACCTACAGGATATTGGATTTTAAGATCTATACATCTCATGCCAAATGATGTTTGAAAAGTTGGAGCGAAGTAGGTAAAGGATCGGAACTCACAAGATAAGGAATAAGTATTAACTTGATTCAACCACTTACGTTTACCATGTTTCTCCCAACACTATTCCTCAACATGGTTAGTATGGCCACGGTTGGAACAAAACCATTGTGATCCAGAACAAGCATTGATGAAGCATCCTTAACCATAAGGAAGATGAGGGCCACGTTTTAATCACAACCATGAGCACAACCAAATTTGAGGCTATAGATGATGTAAAAGTTTTACATAAGCAAAGCAGTCTATCATACACCTCGGTAAGAGTCAACAAACGAGAAGCTATAACTTAATGATGTACTAGGTCACAGAATGCTAGAAGAATTGCTAAGGAACTGAACTAGTTGAATCTCATTGGGATCTTGATGGAGAAACTACAAGTCATTGCTCGGGGATGATAGAGACTGAGAAGCTATAACTTAATGATGTACTCATAGGATGCTGGAAGAATTGCAAGGAATGGAACTAGTTGAATCTCATTGGGATGTTGATGGAGAGTCTTCAAGTCATTGCTCGGGGATGATAGCGACTAAGTTCATCTCACAGCCTATTAAAGTAGCGTACAGCATATGTGATCATCGAGTTGTAGTGTGTGAAGATGCATAGATCTTAAAATCCCGTGATGGATTCCCTTCATAAGAATAGACCTCTACCAAGTGATCTCAAGCTTCTTGGTAGTTGAGAAGAAAATTCGAGTTGTGGCTAATTAATGGCTTAATTTTTAAGTTGAGCATCTCTAAAAGTACTTGACAATCCCATTCAAACCACTACTCCCATGTATGCAACTTGCTGTCATCCAAGCATCTTTGGTAGGAGGGGGCTCAATAGGACATAGCTATTACCATTTAGCTTGACAGATGTTATACATTGCAAGTGAACATCAGCCAAAGTCATAGTAGATGAAGACGCCTTATAAGGAAGTACATGTATAAAGGTAGGCAAATACATCAACTGGAAGCTGCACCCTTAGTACATAGGGAAAAAATGGAGAATTTCCCCCTTAGCCCCTCTAAGCAGTCATTTGACAAAACAGCAAAGAGAGACGTGCAACGTGAAGATGGCAAAAAAACCGTTGGCTAGAATTATTGTATCTACGATAGGAGGGGGGGAATTGTAGACAGCTAGAAGTATCAAAACACAAGGAAGAGCCCCAGTGGTTGTTATCGACAGCAATTATGGAGGTCACCTGGTCCGTGAAAGGATAAGGGACAATTCTTGGATCAATGGCCATTGCTTATTGGGTCAACGTGACCCTCCACCGTTCAGAGCCATTGGCATGACCAGCAACTAAGATCATTGGTTACCCTAGGGCTTGTGACAACAATGAATAAAGGTTTTGAGGAGCTGCTGAGAAGAAAGGAAACTATCAAGGAAGATGAGGTTGAATAGGTTCATCATCCAAACTTATGCGTATTCTTTTTTTTTAGTTATAATTCCTACTTTGAAATCATGTGGAACAAGAAAAGATTATTACTCATACACACTATTTACAGAAGATAGGTACATGTGTAAACCTTAACGTATGAGAAAGTGGCAAGAAGTTTGAATCATCATCATCATCACCATCATCATCTAAGCCTCAGTCCCAACTATGTTGGGGTCGGCTACATGGATCCTTCGTTTCCATTCAGCTTTATCATGGGCCATATTCTGGTTGAGATGTAGAGATTCAAAATCTCTCTTTATAAGCTCATACCATGTTAAATTAGGTCTTCCTCTTCTATTTATTGTGCTTGACTCAATAGCATTGCTTCGTATAGGCGCATTTGTCGGTCTGCGTGCACATGTTCGTACCATCTGAGTCAGCCCTCGCGCAACTTGTCCTCAATGCTCGTCACCCCCTCTATATTCCTGATATAATCATTTCTCAAGCAATCTTTTCTTGTCTTCCCACACATCTATCTCAGCATACGCATTTCAACCACGTTCATCTTGTTGAGACCTTATTTCTTCACCGCCCAACATTCACTCCCATAGATAATTGTTGGCCGTATAGTTGTTCTATAAAACTTACTTTTTAACCTGAGAGGGATCTTACGATCACAGAAAACTCCAGTTGCACTACTCCATTTCAACCATACTGCAGTAATCCTGTGACAGACGTCATTTTGGACATCCCCATCTATTTGAATAGTAGAATCCAAGTAACGAAATTTATCACATTTTGGTATATCTACTCCTTCCAACTTGGCTCCATCATTCACACTGTGGGATTGGCTAAAATTACAATGCATATACTCAGTTTTGCTCCTGCTAATCATCAGTCCATTTGATTCCAATGCCTCTCTCCACCGTTCAACTTTATCATTTAATCCATCTTTAGTTTCGTCAATCAAAACAATATCATCAGCAAATAACATACACCAAGGAATATCATCTTGGCAAGAAGTTTGAATCCAATAAAAAAATATGTAAAACATAATAATAGATGTGTGTCAACATAATACAAACTATTACTTCATGATAATTGCATAGTATATTGTCAAGTACCACATTGACTCAAGTATCTACAAGCTAAAAGGATTTCTCACAAAAAAATTGTTAAAATTTCTAGTTAAGGTGAACAAGCCTAAAAGTATACTAGAGAGAGTGAAGACACTATGTGCACTTAGACCAATTCATCTCAATCTAAAAAGTGCAGACACTTTCCCAGAGCGATGAAATGTGTATTGACACCAATACCCTTGAGACATACCTTGAAATTTATTGGACACGTCTAGTTGTGTGATATCCATGTTAAGAGTGGTCCAACCTTATAGAGGACAAAAGGTAAAAGTGTGTTAAGTCACGGTGCAGGACTTCGACTTGTGTCTGACTTTGCCAGGTGGAGAAGTGGAAGTTTGTGGAAACTTTGAGGAAGTTTGGATGCAAACTTTGATCAACTTTGATGCCGATTTTGAAGAAAATGAAGTGAATATGAAGGAAACTTTAATTGTAAGCTTCTAATTATGTTATACCTTTATCTTATATATACTAATTTAACACAAAAACATGATTTACAACTCTCTAGCCCTAGGTAGGCTGATAATACAATGTGTTTCTTGCAAGGGTCAAATGAGAAATACGCATATACAAATACAATTGACCACCGTATGTATTCTATACAATATGCAGTCCAATAGTAGTTACAACACCCTCTCTAGGAAAGAGTGGCAACAACAGACATAGGAGTTGATATTAGCAGTTGTGAAGAGGGTTAGAGGCGACAATTATGCCTTATATGGTCCGTTAGGGTACTAGTTAGGATTAATGTTTTGGGTCGTCTCAACCATGCTCCAACTTTGCCAACTTTGAGGAAACTTCGATCACTTCAGAGAGATGTTGAGATGAAAATACACACAAAAAGTCAACTTTGTCGACATCAGTAAAACTTCACCCCGAAGTTTGAACGAGGCCGAAGCATTTGGCATTCAACTTTGCCTATGGTCGATTTTCGGAACTTCGCCCAACTTCGACAAAGTTGCGTTCCATGGTTAAGTCTCTCTTGCACTTCTTTGAACAATTTTCCAAATCGATAGGCAGTGTATGGGTGGAGGGACTGCATCACAGGTGGTGCGAGAGGATGCACAATTTTAGGTTAAACCAACAAAATATACATATATATATGTATAATTATATAATGTGTAAACATATATAGAATGTAAACACAAACATAGATATGTGTGTTAATATTCAAACTTTAATATTATTACGCACGAGCACACCATTGAAGTAATGCACATACTAAACAACCACTTCTAGGTGGCATGAATCACACGCTTTGTAACAAAATTCTCTGACTTTTACGAAGAATCGACGATTTTTCATGATTTGATATGCTCTCAAATATTCACCGCAATTAATACATTGGTAGCCAATTTTTCACAACTTTTCACGATTTTTCCCACTT